>JASANF010009400.1:0-11041 GCA_030248245.1 Trissonchulus sp. WLG1_4
TTACAAAATATGTATATTTAGCATTATTTTTATTTCAGGGAGACAAAAATAATGTAGTTTATTATCAACTTGTAGCATAGGTAGGTATGGAGGTATGGTCACAGCTGTTTGGTTACAGGCTTTTTGTGAGTTCGAGTATTTCTTTTGGCGATTCTCTGATGTATCGTTCCTTTGAGCTGATGCTTTTCCATCTTCCATGTTTCATTACTATTCTTTCCGGAATATTCTTCCTTGCTGCTGTAGTAGCACCACCGGATCTAAAGGAATGGAGGCCAAACCGGGAAGAGTCTTCCCCTAGTTTCTGCAGGGCTGAGAGAAATTGCTTTCTTATGTTAGAGTAGGTAAGCTTTCTCTGGAATCTAGGGTGGTATTTTCTGGTTCGTCGACAGAACCCCAAGTTTGGGAACAGAGGCATTGCAGTATCCACATTGGGGTAACCCAAAGCAACTAAGTAACGCTGCAAAATTAAAAATGGGCAGATATGTTCCTTTGTTTTGGCTATAGATATGGTATCTCCTCTTCCTTGCTGATCCGTCTTGGACTTCTTTATCGAGATTGTGAAATGGTCCGTATAAAACTGTAAATCTCGAATATGAAGATTCAGTACTTCACTTGCTCGAAGAAACCCAAAGAAGGATAATGAACAGAAAACCAAAAAACGAAAATTATACAGAGTAGGTTCGGCATAATTCATAAAAAGTTTTGAAATTATCATTTTATCGATAGGAGCTTTAGTTCTAGTTTTAATTAACTGGCTATGAGTATTTAAATAGCCTTTCAGCATAAGCGATATAGGTGAACCTAAGCAAGGGTTTTGAAGTCCAGTTATGTTGTGAGCCCAAGCTATTGAGTTCACAGTACGATTCAGTGAAAGTGGGGATTTAGTGAAATTGCGTTAAAGTGTGGCGATGAGTATATTCCGAAATATCCACTAAGATGTCACTGGAATGAGTACAACTATAGTTTTCCTTACACATATTTGCATGAAGCTAATGATATGGCCAATAGCAATCTCGGTACAGACATAACCTATGAGGAATTTAAAAGGGGTTATACCATGTTTGCTTTTGATCTAACTGCAGATAATGTGGACAGTGGAGTAATGCAGCTTATTCGTGAAGGTGATTTGAGCCTATCTATGCAGTTTAGTATTCCGCTTACTCAATATATACATGGCGTTCAACTAATAATATATGGTGAATTTGATAATTTGATTGCACTAGACTCAAACAGAACACCATTTTATGACTATGCAGCCTAACAATTAAACTTATGGATACTTTAGAGTTGGAAAGGGTTGGAAACCCAAAGAAGGATAATGAACAGAAAACCAAAAAACGAAAATTATACAGAGTAGGTTCGGCATAATTCATAAAAAGTTTTGAAATTATCATTTTATCGATAGGAGCTTTAGTTCTAGTTTTAATTAACTGGCTATGAGTATTTAAATAGCCTTTCAGCATAAGCGATATAGGTGAACCTAAGCAAGGGTTTTGAAGTCCAGTTATGTTGTGAGCCCAAGCTATTGAGTTCACAGTACGATTCAGTGAAAGTGGGGATTTAGTGAATTTCTTTTCTTTTGTTGAATTTTCTTTTGTGGGATTTCTTTTGTTGAATTTGGTCGATTAAATATAAAAGTATATCTGGGGTTGATGAAGGGAGCAGGCAGCCACTAGATTTAGCTTTTTTCCATTCCAAGAACCTTTTGAGAGTACAGCAATACTGCTTTCGAGTATTTTCCGACCAAGCCGAGGAAACCAACGATTTTACGACTTCGAGTTTCTCATCAGGAATGTGAGTTTTTGCAGCGTTAAGCCAAGGTGAATGCGAA
The DNA here is from genome assembly GCA_030248245.1 of Trissonchulus sp. WLG1_4. Lineage (NCBI taxonomy): Eukaryota > Metazoa > Nematoda > Enoplea > Enoplida > Ironidae > Trissonchulus > Trissonchulus sp. WLG1_4. The sequence continues at coordinate 1,832 of JASANF010009400.1, forward strand.
AATAAATCTAAACAAATTAAATTTTAAAATTTAAAAGATAGGGGTTTTTCAGAACAATATGGGGGGGCGGGTTGGGAAATACCACTTTACAGATTCTCAGATAAGGTTCTCTAATAAGCAGCCTGTTTGAACAGGTAAAAGCTGTGAAGTGGTATGATGTGCGACAGAACGTTTTTCTACGATGTTCAGTTTCGTGGCCAAAAATGATTGGCCACACGAATAGGTGTTAGCATTTGATTGATCCTTTAGTATCTGAGCTAACCAATCAAATGCTGCTAGCTCAGATACTAATAACCTATCATTATTTTTATTTCAGGGAGACAAAAATAATGTAGTTTATTATCAACTTGTAGCATAGGTAGGTATGTGAGGTTTTCAAAGATGATCATACATAGTTAAGCAGCAGAGCAAAGACTTCAGTGGGAAAACTGGGGCCAAACACACTATTTTGTTGACTTCCTTTTTCAAAAACACAGTTACCTTTAGGAAAGACTAGAAAATCTTGAACGGCGCCTTGACGCCAATGGTCAAGCAAAATGGGCCAAAAACTGGAAGCTTCCCATTTTGGTAATACTACAATACCTTTAGCTTTACATTTTTTCATAAATTTAAGAGTGCGAGAAAGTAAACCGATGGGAGGTACTATCCAGTTGAAGCCATCAGACCATTGTCTGCTGAAGGCATCAACCCCGGACGTGCCTGGTACCCAGAAACGAGAAAAGAAGATTGGGACTTTCGCATTTTTGTGGTCTGCAAAACGATCCACAGTTGGTAAACCCCATTTTTTGGTTAAAAATGAGAAAACAGCAGGATGAACCTGCCAGTCATCAAAATCAATAAATCTACTCCAGATATCAGCTAAATTGTTTAAATTTCTTGGTATCCATTCTGGCTCTATTTTTATATTGAATTTGAGGCATGCAGAATATAAATCCATAGCTAAAACCTGTAGGTTTGGATTTTTACTTCCCTTAGTCGCAATTATTGCGGCAGCTGTATTATCAGTGTAGTATTTTACTACGGAACCTGATAACTTTCTGCCAAATGAGCGGAGTCCTAGTCGCATTGCAGAAAGTTCTCGCCATGTACTACTTTTACACCGGTCGCGTATACTTAAATTACTGTGAGCAATGTACTTATTATTCTGTTTGAGATAAATTGCACTAATACTTGTATTGCTGGCGTCACTAAACACGACTTCAAACGGGGTGTCGCTGCGCCGAATCGGCTGATTATCGATTAATGTCATATTTTTGCGCCAAAAGCTTAATTCTACTTTTACATTTTCCGTTATCTTAAACCAAGAGTCCCAGTCTGGAGATAGGGCAATAGTCGAATAGGTAGCACGAGTCATTAGTTGCGTGATGTTGCCTAAAGCCAAACGCAATGATATAATTTTTCCAGTGACTTTAGACAAAATTCTAGCTGTAGTACGTTTATGTTTTAAGATCTGATCTATTGAATCGGTAATTCGTGTTAGTTTTTCCGGCTTTATTTTAATCACAAACTGCTTCAAGTCAATGATAAAGCCGAGCCAGGGTTTAGTATGGCTTGGCACCCAATCGCATTTTTCATTTTCTAAAAAACCAGAATTTGCAAGAGTATCACGTACAAAAGCTGTATGTTTCGAAGCCGTTTCGAAATCATTCGCAACAATTAAACCGTCATCTATATAGACTGCTACTTTAATCCCAGTACTACGCCAAAAAGTCACTAGCGTACGTACCACTTTCGTAAAAATGAAAGGACCTAACGATAGTCCAAACGGGAGCACTGTATAAACAAAATATTTTTTAACTCCTTCAATCACCCAAGAAAAACCTAAAAAAGTATGAAATTTTTCATTAATTTCTATGTGGTAGTACCCTTTAGAAATATCGAAAGTACTTATGAAGCCGTCTCGCTCGAAATAGTGACACGCAACTTTAAAATCATCCAGTTTTACCTTTCTTTTTTGCAAATAACTATTTACGTAACGAAGATCGCATATCAAACGTTTTTTGCCACCATTCGCAGGTGTACTAACAGAAAGCGGGTTTACGACCGCTGGAAGATTTTCGACTTCCTTGATATAGCCGTGATCAAGCATTTCTAGAATCGACTTCTGAACAAACTCCGGTTCATTAATAGAAGACCTGTTATTCTTAAAAATAGCACTTTTAGGTTTACAGACAAATGGTAATGTAAAACCGACTCTTACTGTGTCCAAAACAAAAGCATTAGCTCCAATTTTTATCCAGAAATCGATATTGTTTCGAAGCCGACCATGCACGGACTTATCAGTAGCATTTTTAACATACTGAACACACACAGAATTTGTACTAGTAGATTCCACATTCAGACAATTACAACCTAAGCATGACTTACAATTGATAATACAATCAGATTTGTTTTGACTATCACTTTTGTGTAGACTGTCCCGAGGTTGACGGTTTATTGGGACATTCACTTGCCCAGTGGCCAACCGCATAACAGTAGTAGCAGGGGTCGAATAAACGCGGAGCTTGGGTGGGACGTTTGGGTGCAAATGTACGGGTGGGACTGCGGATGGGCCAATGGCTAGGAGGGGCGGGCTGCGAAGCTGGACCAACAAGTGGCCGCGACCAAGGGTCGGAGAGGGCAGAGCGGAAGGTAAAGGCTCCTGGGTACTCGCATGACGCAGGAGCCTCGTAGCGAAAGGGCTTGGCGAAGCGCATCTTTTTCGCCCCCAAAAAATCGGTGTCTGACTTTTTTCGCTTTAGTGCTTCTTGAGCGGCTTGACGAATTTTCTTTTCGTCCTCGTCGTCATCTCCAATAGGTTTTGAATTGTCATATATTTCTACGGTTGCCCAGTCATGCTTGTCAGCAATACGCAGTAACTTTAGACGGTGATTAATCTTGTCGTAAATTTCATTGAGAAGACCATGAAGTCGTTCGGGATCTGGAGGGTCTGAGCTCATTTCTTTAATGGCTTGGGTCGTAAGGTTCAGTAGCTCAAGATTGTAAGCAAACATTTTCTTGAGTTTGGGTTTCGTGACGTCATCAGGCGGCTTGATAGTTGGCAGCTGACTGGAACCACCATTAACCGCTTTTCGAACTGCCGAATTGATGATTGACGTCAGGGTATTCAAATCAATACCGCCAGGTTCAGGACCTGGCGCGTTTGCTAGTCCTGTCGCCCGAAAGTCTGAATTCGGATTGTTAGTTTCGCTCGGCGGACAGCTGGAAATCGGGTGGTCATTTGTTTGAAGAGACCCTACTGATTTCGGGTCGGAATCTATTTGCTTGCTCATGTCAACCTCTTAGCATAAGGTTCTCTAATAAGCAGCCTGTTTGAACAGGTAAAAGCTGTGAAGTGGTATGATGTGCGACAGAACGTTTTTCTACGATGTTCAGTTTCGTGGCCAAAAATGATTGGCCACACGAATAGGTGTTAGCATTTGATTGATCCTTTAGTATCTGAGCTAACCAATCAAATGCTGCTAGCTCAGATACTAATAACCTATCAATAGGTAATTCTACCCTTAGCATAGGTATTCAGCTTGGGTTGTTATATCAGCTTGTAGTACTTATACGATGCTATAATGCTCGAGTCCGAACAATTCCACTAAGTATACTAAACCTGCCATACCTGCTAAAAAACTAAGAATTTAGCCAAGCTTATTATATCACCTTGTAGTACTCTTGATAGGCTACACAATGACATATTGATCGGGTTGATCGGTCCTATAATGGCTAAGTAATTGTCCATGCGCGTGCGGTATGTTTTTACACCAAACACAGTACATAAGCGTATTTGAAAAAATAAGGTGGTTGTACTAAAACAGTCATTACTACTGACAGAGTATGAAATGAGCTTAGATTTTTATATCACCTTGTACTACTCTTGATAGGCTACGTAATGACATATTGATCACGTAAATCAATTGAGTAATTGCTGAGAAATCTTCCATGCCCGTAAAATGTGCGGTATGTTTTTAACCGAAAACTTCCAATAAGGTACCTAAACGTAGCTATAGCTAACTACCAGGTAATAATTCAGCTTAGTTTTTTATTTAGCCTTGTAGTCCTAATGATAAGCTGCAAAATGATCTATTGATCTGGTTGATCGGTCAATTAATTGCTGAGTTACAGCTCATTTACCTAAAATACAGTAACCTGCCTAACTAGTTTTCTGCCACTAGTTGGCATCAATTTAAACGCCCTAGGCTATACACGTGTTTATTGCAACCGCATTACGTAGTTCATAAAAAAATAAAAATTATATTAATATTAAATTAAACAATTAAAATTGAAAAAATACATGAATTGAAAGTATTAAAATTAAAAAATTTATATTAAAAAATTTAAATTAAAAAAATTAAAATTTAAATTAAAAAAATTAAAAATGTAGTTTAAAATTTTTAAAAACCGGTAGCTCCTGCCCACCCAATTCGCTAGCAAGCAAGTCGGGGGATTGCGGGGGATTATTTGGGGGATTTTACACGTTAAAGATAGGCAATCCTGCCCACCCAACTCCTGCCCACCCAAAGTGGTATGAGATGCGGCCTATATACTACTCGGTAGTAAGAGAAGCGAACGCTGCTAAACAAGACAAGCCGCCGCACAGGGCTGAAGAAAACACACAGACTGACGAATAATCGTAGTTGCTACATTACAGTGAAACCAGACCAAGCGTACACACACGACACACAGAAGAGACCAAGTACGTATATAATGATGAATTCGTACGAGCGGAAATTTACAATATTGAAATGTTGAAATGGGTAAGTGGAGTGATATAAGGGAGGAAGGGGGGTTCTCCCAGGTGAAGCCTTACACAAGGAATAATTTTTGATTTTTTGGAGAGTTAGAACGTGAACGTTTGTGAATACACTTGTACAATAATGGTCAACGTAAGTTTCGTACGTATGCGCTTATTAGTTTTGCAGTGCAGTCTGGTTGAGTAAAGGCAGTTCATTACATATCTTGGTTTTTAGTGTTGTGCGTACTAGTATACTGCGGACAGCGTGAGTATTTGCCTGTTTTCTAATGAATGCAAAAGTAGTTTTCCGTTGTACAGCCTGAAACTTTTGGATTAAGTTCAACTACAATTTAGACATTCTTAGGATTTCGATGTAAATTGGTTTGTTTCATGTAAAAAACGGCGGATTTCACAAAGCTGCTTATACTAAACCATTGGTTTTACGTACTTTTTGCATGATTTGCACATGAATTCTTTACGAAATATTGTCTGATTTGTTACGAATTTAGTAGATTTTTTAAACCGTTGGTTTATTTCCGTTGAAATTTCAAACCTGCAGCGCAGCAAGTCTCTGTTCTGCTAAAATTTCACCTGAGCTAAACCAATGGTTTAAGGGGGCGCTCCCGGAATCAAGGTATTGGGGCCATAACTTTTTTCAGCTAACGAATTCGGACTTGTGTCAAGAAGCGAAGTTACTCAGAATGATGTGGGCTTTCATTTGGTACCAATATCAAGATATTTTGGAAATTGCCATATTTTATAGTTTTTACTGGCAAACTGCCAAATGGGTGAATATTGAGCAAAAATTTATTCAAAATTTATTAATTCACATCACTAGACACAAAATAGCATGTGAAAAATGTTTGAAATGGCAAAATTAATTTTTACGTCCATTTTTGCCCGCCAACCGGCTTTTACCAAAAACTGTGTTCGATTTGGTACATTTTTAACATTATCTGAAAAACAGTGAAACATTGCTTAGCTACCTAAACTGTTTTTTACTAAAATTTTAGGTCCCCAAAATTCTGCAAAGTTTCAGCGCAATCGGGCAACGCTACGCAAAGTTGCTGGCTCAAAAAAATTATACTGAGCAGTGCTCACGGTAATTTTCGGCATTCGATATCTTTTTGCTGCTTCAACCGATTCGGCTCAAATTTGGCATGAAAATAGCCTATCATTGTGCGCAGTTGAACATTCTCTTATTTTTTTTAAAATAATGTTCTAGACCATGATACCACTGCTTTTAGTGCTGAAAGACCGACCTCGAAAATACAAAATTTGCAATTATAACAAATTCGCATTAAATAATCGAAAACAAAAATAATGTTTAACTAGTGAAGCGCAAGGGCTACATTTTAATATACGAATCATGAATTTAAAACAAACATGCTATTAGTTATCGCTTGCCGAAAATTCACTCACACGCAGTGCTCTGGCAGTCACGTGACATTATCACGTGATTTAAAATTTTTACACAAACGTTATTTCTTTCCATATTTCTTTCCATACTAAATATTTATTTAGTAATATTCTAGTTTTATCAGGTTTTGCTGACTTTTGAGGCAACTCCCGATTCCTGGAGCGCCCCCTTAAGAACGTAACAAATCAGGCGATATTTTGTAATGAAATTATGCGCTAATCATGCAAAATGTACGTAAAACCAATGGTTTAGTAAAAGCAGCTTTGTTAGTTCTTTGCTTTAATTTAAGACAATTATCTTGCCGAGGTGCCAGTTTTGTCAAATTTCAGTTAGTTGCGGCAAATTTTTAGTTATTATTCCGCCTGAAGCCGGAATTAGTGGAATTATAACATTCTATGAAGTGCATGTAAGACGACTTTCGTACTATGCAATGCCGTATGTTTATCACTGTGCTAGCTTATAGAATCAAGCGTGTTGCAACCGTGGGGAGCATGAACGCAATGAACCAACGAACCAGCTAAATTTTAACCCATAGAAGCTGAATTTTATCAATTTCATGTAAAAAACTAAACCTTTGACAATATTTTTATGCAGCTCCCCTTTTGTTTTAGAATTCTTCAACTTTGCTACACGTGTCCCCCCTGTGCTGCAAAGTTTCTTTTGTCTAGGCCAGCTGTCTGATTGGCTGTTGGCATTTAGCCACAACCAATCAGCGTCTAATTTTAAAAAATTTGAACGTTTGAAATTTCGGCAAAAGATGTAAGAATGGTGACTCTCAGTGAGACATTTTTGTTTTGTAGAAACAGGACTTATTATTTTCTTAATAAACAACACTGGCTTTATTTCAAAATAAAATTTTTTGAAAATTTAAATTAATGCCACCGCAACTGTAGCTTGGTTAAATGAAGAAGTCTCGAACAGTGAGTGGCGCAATCGTTAGCGCGATAGCCTGGTAAACCACAGTTCGGTGGGTAGATTCTCAGTCCGACATTTGTGTTTCAATTTTTTTCATTTTGGCCGTTTCATTTTCTACGACGGAATTTTACTCCTTTTAGGAGTCTACTTGTTTTAATTTGTATGGAAAGGGACGTTTTGAAAAGCCTGGCATTTTGAGGCAAATCATAAAAACTACAATTCAAGAAGTTCGGTACTTCCATACACGTCTGCTCTAAAAGTTTGCAGAGTTTCATGCGGATCGGTAGTTGCAGGTTGCAGCTGACAGTAATCTTAAAAAATGAGCCCTGTAGCCAAATTTCAGAAAGCTGAAGTTTACCTACACGTACGTATTTTTCAAAAAATAGAGCTAATTTTTAATACTAAAATTCGTTAAAAAATTTTGGAAGCAATTATGCATCTAACAAAAAATTAAGTTGAAAAATTTTGCGTCAATGTTGCTCAACGTATTTAGGAAATTTTTTCAAAGGTTTGCCTACACATACAATTTTTCAAAAAGTTTAAACTGGCAATTCTTTACCCAAAACTGTTTTAAAAAGTATCAAAAACCATATAACATTTTTTGATATAGACATGAAGATTTTTTCCCGTTGAAAAATAGGATGAAATTTTAAATTGAACAGAACATGAGTCATGACGTTATGTTTATCAAATGAAAGCTTGTTTAATCTGAACAACGTTTTTTCTTAAGTTAACCAACAAAAACGTAATTGAAAAATTTTATCGCCAAAAGTCGATAAGTCGAAGTGCCACCTTAAGGGGGAGCTCCGGAAATGAAGGGGGTACATTTTAGGGTACATTTTTTAAAACCAGCAAAAATGACCTATCATTAATGAAGGACAAAGTGGCTAAAAACACTAATTAGGATGTTTTAACGTGCATCTCCATACAAAAAAATCGGAGACAATTTACCGATTTTATAGAACTTTCAAACAAATTCAGCAAGTAAGCCAGTACATCAACGCTTTTCGAGGTTTTGCAAACAGACGACACGCAGATTTTATTAGCCGTAATTAAAGATTAAACAATTTTATTGCGTTCTGTGCCTTTTTTATTTATTTTCAGAAGCACCAGACTCAAATATAGGCAGTGTGAATACAAAACCAATTTTTCGGCATACGATTACAAATTACTGGTACGCTATTTTTCTACAAAATTTCGCACTATTCTAGCCTTAGGCTTCGCGCAGTTGAACAATTTTTCATTTTTGTAAATTAAGTCTAGAAATTTTTTATTGCTCAGAGTTCGACTTTGAAAACACGTAATGACACCTTTTATTGAAACCCTGCAATTTTGTTGAAAACCAAAATAAAGTTCAACTAGAGAAGCACTACAGCTAAATTTTGATATAAACTTATGACTACCGTATTTCCTTGAATAAAGCTCCGGAGGCTGTATTGTTTAATGAAGGTCCAAACGGAGTCTTTATTCAGGGCGGGCTTTGTTCGAGGCATGGGCTTTATTTTTTTTGCGACGGTGATGTCTGACAAGTGAAACGGTGACAGTTTCGGTAATTTTGAGAATTCAAGTCATTTTCTTACTAGCTCTTGGCAGTTGGCGCTAGCATCAAGAATGATAATGTTGAAAAATGTTTAATAATGTTTGCTGCTGTACAACAGGTTTTAACTAACCTCTGGTCAGTTTACTTGGAAATTCAGACTTGATACTTACTCAAGGTTTTGCCGCAGATTGGGCTTGTTATAGCAAAGTTTGTACATAGTGCACGATGGATACAAAGTCAAGACGTAAAATACATAAGTTACTGCTGATAAACAGTTAACAGCTAATTGACTTGAGCGAATATGGCCTGAAATTTAAAAAATATATTGTCTACGGCTGTGCTTCAGCCAGCAAACTTTCGGTTAAGAAACCAATGAGCTAGTACTCTGCGCCACGGAAACCGCAGAAAATGTTTGTTTGGTTGTCGTTGAATACCTTAGGTAACATCATTTTTACGCTGTAGACCTGGCTGGACCAACTTTTTGCAAAATTGTTCAACAGCAAGTTTGTCCTAAATTTTACGAATTTGTAAACAAGGATTTATGTGCCGTGTTATATGACTGTTTTTTATTATCATATTTATTATTATTATTTTGCCTAGGAAAAATTTTAT
>JASANF010009401.1:0-17473 GCA_030248245.1 Trissonchulus sp. WLG1_4
TGACCTTCTCCAGGAGCGATAACTGCTTCTCCAAAAAGACCGGACAGCTGCGGGAGATGGATGGATGGTCCCCCTGGCAGTTGACGCACTTGGGCTGGTTTTGGCACCGGAGGCTGCGGTCCATGGTGACTGGGCAGTTGGTGAGGCCGCAGATGAGGCAAGCAGTCAGGCTGAAGCATTTGGACTGGTGGTGTCCAAACTGCTGGCAGCGGTAGCACTTAATGGGCTCCACCTCGCCGTCGTTGGGCTTCTCCGCGCGGTGCTTGGTGTGGTGGATGTAGAATAGGGTTGTTTTGATGTGACTTTTTTCAATTGATTTGATTTGATTTGATGTGAGGATTCTGAAATTAGTTTTGATTTGATGCAGCTGTCCAGAAAAGCAATTGATTTGATTTGATTTGATGTGAGAAGCTGAATTTGCAATTGATTTGATGTGAAAAAAATCTGAGATTTTAGTTTTGATGCGTTTTGATACAGTTATGATGCAGTTTTGATGTGATGTTATATTTTATTGTTATACCTACAATAATTAACTTTTAAGCCTTTAATCAGAATATTAGCGGTATGGCACTTTCACGTGTCAACTGGCTAGAGCTGTCTTTGTTAAACGGAATGCTTCAGAAATCGGAAAACTATGCAAAAAGGCATTTATAGAACTCCTGTCTTGAATAGAATCCAGCCTTAAATAGAACCCCCATTTGAACATTCACAAAAAATATAAGCTCTGGGGCTTTATTCGAGGTAATATGTTAATCGCTGGTAGGGGACTGCACATTTGCGCTACGCTAAGCATAGCACGTACACGGTTACACGCGCGTACACAGATGTACCGTGTGGTGATTGGTCGCTAAGCCAAGTGTCGGTCCCAGGCTGGCTTGGGGCCGCAGCACTCTTCACCGGGCTAGCGCGGGGCCGGCCGGGTCGGCCCGGGACCGGCGCAACATGTTGGCCGGGAATCAGCTCAGTCAGGCTGGTGGCGGGGCGGGCCATGGGCCGCAGTGAAGCCGGGCCGGGCCCGGGCCGTCTGAATAAGCTTTTTATTTAACACTGGAAGTTCGAGATACCCAAATTCACATAGAAACCTGAGATTGAGCCCATGAGAGGGCCGCGTAAAAGATTATAAAATAAAAATAAAATTGGAGTTCGAGGCAAGCAAACAAGCAGGCCCCAAAAGGGGGCAAGGTTCCTTCGCCAGTGCAAATTCTTTACCCAACAGATTTCAGCTTCTCCTTTACTCTGGTGCATTTCTTTTTATATAAAAAGCAGTAACACCTGTATAAGTGCTTAGGTGTTGAATTCACACTATAAATTTAACAGGTTTGCCGAAATCACAATCCATAGTTGCCGAACCTGCTTGTGATTTCAGCACGCTGTTGCAAATTTTTACAAGGAAATGTCCTGTCAAAGCAATTTTTGCACACAAAAGTTGAGTATTTTTTCAAAAAAACAACTTATGGGGGTCGATCCTTGGGCCGCTTAACGTATACTAATCTGCGTACTAGCGCTTTTGACCACTCGACCACCCTACTTCGATGCGTAAAGATGTTTGGTCATGACTATGTAGAAGCAAAGTACGAAAACAGACATCAGTCTAGACAATCACGTGATTAGCATGTGTATCTAGTCTGCAGATTACCATACAAAAAAAAATAAAATTACAAAATTCTAATGAAATAACAACTCAATACATGTGAAAGGTTGTTGTTGACCATTATTTCATTAAAAATTGTAAAAAATACCTGTCTTCAAAAAATAGAGCAGTCGGTTCCCATACGTGTTAATCATATACGCTAAAGAACATGTGGCTGCTACTTTTACCCTACGCAGAGTTGATTTCAAAACAATAGTTCCTTCTCTGGAAGGAACAAAAATTGCATTTTGTGCAACGTGTGGTTGAACGACCTAACCTAGATTGTGGAATTGGAATTTCGAGGGCAACTGGGTCCGTTGCCTTGAGCTGAATCGGCGGTGGTCGTAGTCGTGGTCTGGTGGGATGGTTGGGTGGTGCCGGGCCGGTTGTCCTTGGTGGCTGAATGGTCGTGGTCAGGTTTGTGGTCGATTGGGATTTGCGGGGGGCGTTCCGTGGTCCAAGTGGCTTCGGTTCCAGGTCTTTCAGGAACTTCTTCCACAGCTGTTGTTTGCTGGACATGGCGACAGCGATGGGCGAACCAGTCCGAACTGCGCGCCAATGATCCTGAAAATAAAAAAAGTGTGTATGTGTGTGCGCTGGCAAAAATAACAGAAACGGCGCGTAGAGTATCCTCCGCGGGCGACGCGTAATGATGATTGATGATGATTGATGAATGAACGTTTAACCTAGTGTCCCCATGAATTTAGTCGTTCTGTGAAACATCAGTCCGCTAGGTTTCGATGCGTTGAGATCGTGCATTAAATTGGTGGAACTACTGTGCGAAAGAAAAGGCTACGGCTATGGGTATTTTTATGGAATAATAATAATAATAATAATTGAACCCATATTTAATCTCCGGTTCTGCTTGTTTGGGTCCATTCACACCTACAGCTGTATGTCCGTTCAGCCGGCAAAAACTAACCTCGCCACAGTTTGATTTTATACACCATTTGTTACGTGTTTATTTAGTAATTTTGCAAATTGAGCGGGCATACGGCTTTCAGTATGAGTCGAGCCTTAAGCCCGGTTAATACTTGTCCTGGTCCTTAGGAACATAAGGACAGGGACAAGGACAAACTTCAAAGGAATGATGTGTAACAGCGACACAATCATTTTGCCTGATTTTTTGCACATGAGCTGGTCTTGACCACAACTTTGTTCATGCAGAAAACTGCTACAGATGGCAGTTGTTTGTAAATCAGTTAGGGACAAAACGATAAGCCCACGGATAAGGACAAGTATGAACCGGGCTTTACAGTGATCGTAACCTTTTCCTTCTACCGTCAATTTCATATATTTGCTCAGCTATTCACACTACATTTATTCCAGCACCCAGTTTAGGCATTGACAACACTCCACCTCTTGTTCATTTTGAATAATTCAACAATTATAGTCAAACAGTTACATGAAATTTTCATGCCATAATTCAGCTACTAGTCTCAACTTTTACGCCTAGTTCACACTAAGACATACTGTTTAATGGATATGTAGTACCAAGAGCACAAAATAGGCTAGGATACATAATAATAGTCCTATTATGTACTCTTGCTGGTATTTAGTTGTTGTTGCCACTTTCCTTTACCTGTACAACGACTCATAGCAACGGCAAAGATGCTTTTTGGTAAAGTTTTACATTAGTATTTTTGCAGTGTTCGTATGCCTTTGTGTTTGCTTAGTAATAATTCCATATTATATAATTGTTTATACTCAACTAAGCTTATGTGCAACACGACATGGCAAATCATATACTTAATCTACGTCAAAAGTTAGTAATTGACTTTCGTTATTTCGCTACTTCTAATTTGTAAGTCTACGTTGCTTGGCAAAAAAAGACGAACCTTTCTAGAAGCAAAAATAACAATAGCCCTTTTAGAAAAAGTCTGCTATATTTCGTTAGTATGTTTTGGTTTTGGGCACGTCAGAACAATAAAGGTCGTCATTTAACTGATTTATTTCACTACAATGTGTTGTATATTGACCACAGACGCCGTATTCCGAGTGTAGGGGTGATTCAATTAAGGTGGTAGTTCCAGAATCGCAGTTTTTTTACATAAGGCTATTTGCAATTCTATTTTTAGAACAAGTAGTAAATCAGGAATAAAATGGTTACAATATTTGAAACAAGACTTAAGGCCCGGTTCACACAGACGTACTTTTTACTTTTTACTTTTTACTTTTGGGCCAAAAGTAAAAATTTCGGTTCATACAGAACGTACTTTTTACTTTTTACTTTTTACTTTTGGCCAAAAGTAAAAGTGGAAACGCGTTCTACTTTTTACTTTTTACTTTTGCAATCTAGCCAATCAAAATGCTCTGAGAGAAGCTCCGCCTATTGAGCTTCATTATTATTGGTTAGTTTTGACAGACATGTGCGCCAAAGCCAGCCAATTGTGTTGTAAATGAGAATTAGGGCCTATGAGACTCGGGGGCTGTGGTGTAGTGATTAGCATGCTTGACTTCGATTTGAACTTGACCCCATTTCTTTCATCTTTCTAAATTGGGGCATCCTCTTTCTATTCAACAATTGAATGCGATTTTCCTTAAGTAAAAAGTAAGCCTGTGTGAACACTTTTGCAAAAGTAAAAAGTATAAAGTCAAAAGTAAAAAGTATAAAGTAAAAAGGAAAAAGTAAAAAGTAAGTCTGTGTGAACCGGGCCTAAAACTGTCTACTTTCACGTTTTAATCACTGATAAAATCCCACGTTAAGGCCAGCTACTCCATTGGCTTACAGTTCAGAAAGCCAACGCGGTAGCTAGTCTTAACCATGGTATTTTATGCCAAATAAAAAATGGTCTGGGTGTTTTTAGATGTAGTTTAAGAAAATCATAGTCTCTTTACTCATAGTGTATAGATCTGTCTGAAAAACGGGTTACTGCGATTATGCAACTACCACCTTAACTGATAACTGATAACTTTTTTTAGATGATGACTTAACTGATTTAAAATTCTGTAACTTCAACATCCCTATTCCAGTGACTGTGGTATAGTGGTTAGAATTCTTGACGTCGGAGCCTGCGCCCGGGATCATTTTTTCAATTTTTTTTACTATTTCTTTCAAAATTGGGTCATCCTCTTTGTCTTCATAACATCTGTAACGCCAAAGCAAACAAATCTGTTAACGTTAATAGCTATAACCAAGAGTACAGTATGACACTCTTCCCTGTTATAAAGAGTACATAAAAGGTAGATAGAGTATGACACTCTTTATTATGCTTGAGACTTGCGTCCTATGCGTCCTTGCGTCTAGCGAAATAGAATAGCCCCTTTATCTACGGTTTTGAGGTATGTCCCTGCCATTTCTAACTCTGACTTATCCCTCATCTCTTGTCAGCACACTGCCAGTTCACCACAGATTTCGGCCTCCAGTGGAACTAAGACGTTAAAGGACGGATAATCCGTTCCAAGCTTTAATAAGGCAGAGTGTCATTCCTTTTCTTTTTATGTCCTCTCGCTTATAATCAAGATAACATTCATTTTTAGAATAAATCTTAATTGTTTAAGAATACGATATCTTAGTCAGTCTTACCTGTCAGTAAAAAACGTTAATTTTGACAATACTGTCCACTGATAAATCTGTTTGAGAATTACGCGTGCTAGTTGGAGCAAACGTGTCAAATGTTCTGTGAGTTGAGAGTAAGCTGCTAAGCAACCTCCAAATACCTTGTGCTCAAATGATTTAGTTAAATACAGGTGTTAAAAGTTTATGCTTTATGACTTTTCTAATAATTAAGAGTTTACTTTGTTGTGTAAAAGTTAGTTTGAGGTTAAAGCGGAAATGTGTGTATTGAACAAAACCGACAAGTTTTATGCTAAAAAATAAATGATAATAATGCTCTCAATTTTTGAATCTCAGGGCCTTAAGCCTAAGCCCAGTTAGGCCTAGCCTCAAGTCTTAGGGCCTTATCCAAAATGGATTTAGCGGATCCAGATTTAGCTAAATCCTGCATTTTGGATAAGCGTTTAGGATTTAACTTGCCTGCTGGATTTAGCCGATTTATCAGATTTAGCGTGCGCTAAATCCGATTCTTATCCAAAATTCCCTTCGGATTTAGCATGCTGGCGGATTTAAATTAAATCCTAAATCCTAAATCCTTATCCAAAATTCATTTTTTTGAATCCGCTAAAGCCGTGGATTTAAAATTACACGCATTTTATAGCCGAGTTAAATCCTCGTAAATTTACGGGGATTTATTGGATTTAGCATTTGGGTGGCCCTCGCGTTTTCGTTTATAACTTTAGACTGCCTTAACCGTTTTGGGTGTGCAATACATCATTCGAAAGCTCATAAATTAGGCTTTTTAATGATGTAGATTTTCAAAAGTTGCACTTCATTGCCGTTTAAAAATACGGCCTAAACTGTTTTCTAATGCAATCATTGAAGTTATTTTCTAAATTTTTTTGAAACAAAACGACTGGAATGAAAGTGCGCGCTACATACAAATCATAAATCTTCATTATATATAACGAATACTATGTGAAAGTTGTGATACACTCAGTAGGCATATCCGCCAATCAAAATGGGGCGGACTGTAACATTGCACGCGATCCGAGCACAGCCAATACAGATGTCAAAATGACAAGCCAGTGACAAAAGTGCGATAATTTTTATTGTGTTGGTATTATTATCCTATTTTCTGAGCTTTCCTCGGTTCTTTGCGTTAAAAATCTATATCATTAAATTCTTGTAAAGTTGTAACACTGCTAGAGTTTACAAATCCCTCTAAAGTGGGAAACCAGGGAAATTGTGGTAGTCCAACGGATAAACTTTTTCACGTCCGCTCACCCGAAATGTGTCGACTCGGCACAAGTCAGCAACCTGATTTACAAAATAGAAACGACTGTTTGAGCAAATTAAATTTTTTGTTTTAGTTAATTTTTTTTGTTACATTGACTGAATGTTACGAATATGGGATCACAGTCAGATAATTTGTTTTAGTTTTATAAATTTTGATGTTTTCCGATGTTTTTGTTGATTATTTGCACCGTAACGGCCGAAATTGCAAAGCAAGTATAGGTATATATTAACAGAAGCAAGCCAGCAATGCAATTAATATGTAGGCGAAATGTAGGTAACGGCAGGGGGTAGCCAGGGGGGGGGGGGATGGGGGAATCTTTCCCCCCCCCCAAAATTTTTCCGACTGAAATTGTAGGTACACAAGGTTCTCCCTTTGGTTTTTAGGGTCCGGCCGGAAAAATTTCCGATACGTCAACAATTGACCAAATTTGGCCATAAAAATCTAAAAATTTCCAATTTTTTTCTGAAAGCTGACGCCCCCAAACCCCTGCAACTCTGTGGCTTTGTGTTGCTTGCCTTTATCTTGTATGAAAGCATGTGCATGTGCATATTAGTTGCATTGTGCACTATGTATTTGCTTAATACACTGTTTATTGTATCGTTTCAGCTGTTTTATTGTTACGAAACTGACTTTTAGTAAATTTACAGGAATGTCAGAGAATTTTGGAAAATTTGCTAATTTTCTAGTTTCTGAAACGTCGCTAGTCATCATTTTATTTTTAATAAATTTCGGTGTTTTGAGTGAGTTCATAATTTACAGTGTTTTGAGCTACAATTTTACGTTTGATGCTGCTGTAGTAAAAATTAGCATTGTTTTTTGACCGAAAATGCTAAAATGTCGCGTTTTGCGTTAAAATGCAAGTAAGTGCATTTTAACACATTTCAAACCCCCTCTCAGTTGAGCACGGGGTATCTCAAACCCCTCTCAGTTGAGGAATGGGTACCCCCCTTCAAAACCGTACATAAACGGGCTATTTCGCGCTCGGCCTTAGACCCGTGCTGCCAGGCATAATAGGGAGTAGTTTGTACTCTTGCTGTTACAAACTCTTGGTAGAATGTAAAAACCTCAAACAAGTTAACCGATTCCAACGAGCGCTTATGCCTGTGCTTATTCACTTTAGGCAGAAGAACTGGACTGTCGTTCTGAAGTTGATATTTTACTTTAGGAAGCTTAAAAAATGTGACAAAATATTTGGTGGACTGCACCAAATCGGATTAACTTAAGCTTGAGCTGGAGCTAAACTTCAGTTAAATTGATTTGGGGAATATTGGGGAAATTTTTTGGGGAAATTTTGGGGAAATTTTGTATTTTTAGGCCAAATTTCGTCCATTGGAGACGTATCGGAAATTTTTTCCGGCCGGAGACCATAAAAACCAAAGGGCAAACCCTTGTGCAAAATTTCAGTAGGAAAAAATTTCGGGAGGGGGTAATTTCCCTGTCACGGATAAAAGTGTCCCCCCTAAAATTTGTCCCCCCGGACACTTTTATCTTGATAAAAGTGTCCCCCCGGACACTTTTATCTAGATAAATGTGTCCCCCCGGACACTTTTATCTGGATAAAAGTATCCCCCATTGGATAAATGTGCCCCCCCTCTCGGACACTTTTATCTGGTTAAATGTGTCCCCCCGGACACATTTATCTGGATAAAAGTGTCCCCCCGGACACCTTTATATGGAAAAAAGTGTCCCCCGGACACTTATCTGGATAAAAATGTCCCCCCGGACACTTTTATCTGGATATAAATGTCCCACCGGACACTTTTATCTGGATAAAAGTGTCCCCCCACTAAAATTGCCATTTATGGTTCAGGTTCAGCTTCTGGTTCGACTTCTGGTTCAGGTTCAGGATGTACACATAACAAGCGAAGGTGGAACATAAACAAGCGGAAGAAGCTAAACCTAGAACTAGAATTTGAAGCTGAACCATAAGTCAAACCAGAAGCTGAATCTGAATCATCAGTGGCAATTTTAATTGGGGGGGGACACTTTTATCCAGATGAAAGTGTCCGGGGGGACAAATTTTTGGGAGGACACTTTTGTCAGTGACACTATGGCTATACGCCCCTGTTAGCAAGAGTACATAATAATAACAGGAACAGTATGACACTCTCCCTATTATGCCTTGGGTCTAATGCGGAGCGCAAAACAGCGCAGTTATGAACGGTTTTGAGGGGCTGGGTACCACCCTCAGGTCAAGACACTCAATTGAGGGGTGGGGAAGGGGGGGAAGGGGATAGGCTTTTTTCAGTGTATTTAAATGAGGGGCGATACCCCCCATCACAGTTGAACACTATGTCTTGAACCGAGGGGGGCGGAACCCCCCCCTCAAAACCTGTACAAAAAAGGGCTATTTTGCGCTCCGCATTGGACGCAAGGCCCAAGGCATAATAGGGAGAGTGTTATACCTTCCCATTACATATGTCCTCTTGGTGTTAGGTATGTTTTATGTATATATTCATGTAGCGTTAAGATTTCATGATGTAATTCTTGGCCTGGAGCGCCATCCTGACAACTAAAAAAGTCTTACATGTTATCAAAGCTGTCCTACAAACCTGCTGTTTTTTTAAACTGAGGCAAAAAATATAAAAAAACTAACATACATAAAAACTGCAAGTTTTGAGCTTTAAATTGGTGTATTGAACATTCAAAACCACATGCCCGAACTTACAAGCGAAATTAAAGGGACGGAACTCCAATGGGCAAAATAAAATTGGGCAGTAAAACAATCTGAAAGTTTATTCAAAACAAATCCAAAAACTCATTAAAATTGCATGACTAAAAAGTGCAATTTCAGAGCTTTCGATTGGTGTATTAAACGTTCAAAACGGTTGCGCGTAACTAAAGTTACAGGCGAAAATGGTCAGTGAACCGAATGCGCAAAGCAAAGTTGTGCAGTACAACAGTCTGAAAGTGTTATCCAAAATTCATAGATTTAGCGGATTTAGCAGATTTAGGATTTAGCAGATTTAGCAGATTCAGTTAAAGCGCTTATCCAAAATTGTTTCGATTTATTGGATTTATCGGATTTAGGCTCGCGCTGAATCTGCTAAATCGGCTAAATCCTGGAATTTTGGATAACAGATTTAGCAGCGCTAGATCCGCTAAATCAAATCCGCTAAATCAAATCCGCTAAATCCATTTTGGATAAGGGGGTTAGTTCTAGAGCATTAATTGTCATCTTCTAGGGGTCTTATCCAAAATTGGATTTAACGGATTAGATTTAACTGCTATTAACACAGCACAAAATGAAAATAGCCAGTTCTAGTTTCGCCTTACTTTATTCATGATCTCGGTGTGTACAAAGTTTCAGTAAATTACGTTTAACTGGCGCTGCGTTATTGACGAAATAAAGTGAAATCTAATCCGATAAATCCAGTTTTGGATAAGACCCTTAGAAGATGATAATTAATCTGTAGAACTAAGGCTTGGGGCTATCGCTAACTGAGGCTCGGAACACAGATGTACGTGGGGGAGCAAGCCCTCCCAGATTTGAGATTCCGTGGCAAGCCCCGGCTTAGATTTGACCCACTGGAACAAGCCTCTCCCCTTGATGCTGAAAGTAAAGTGCCAGAACACGCAAAATTGCCCCAGATCGCCTTAAAATGCTTCAAAAAAGAACGAAAAGCAAAAATATTGCTGAAAAGTGCCAAATTTTGCCTAAAATTTCCCTTTTTTTAGCAAAAAACGAAAATGCTTTTTGCTTTTTTGTCCGCTCAAGCACTCGAAACTTCGGGACAAGCCCCGTTAAAATTTCAAAAATTTAGGGACAAACACCCCCCCAGACCGAGACCCCGTGTACATGTAATCGACGATATTATGCTGAGCATAATATCGTCCATACCTAAAAGTCGACGTAGGCTTGCTTGCAAACGATTATGTCATAAGTTGTGATATGGGTAAATAGTTTTGTGGTGGTGGCAGGCCTTTATGCTGTTTTTCCTGTTGCGGCACACCGCAACAGGTTCTTATGATGCCCCTGGATCGAAACGTAAGGCTGTGTGATGAAATTAACAATAGGTGTGTGTGCGTGTGTGTCTAATTATATGATGATGCCTGTGGAAACTTTTGCAGCAGGCTTCTTTACAACACTGAAATACAACGTTTAGCTTGGTGCAGGTTGTGTGTGCGTTTGTGTGTATTTTGTTCAGTGTAATTGTGCGGATCTACGTGAACACGAGTGTGTTCGCGAAATGCGTCTGATCCTAAGTTGATTGTTTTGCGTTTCACTGTCAGTGCTAAGCCATATCACTTGGCTATAAGTCAAATCCAGCTCTTAGGTAGTCTAGTCTCCACGTGAATTATACAAACTGTTCCCGAAGAAAAAGTAAATGACAACTATGCGGTTTTAACCCGATGGATTTTGGTATGAATCAAATCCAGCTCTTTGCTTAAAGTGGTAGTTACGTAATGTTTTATGCAAAAATTTAAATAATACTTGATTGGACATAATCAAATTTGATATAGACATTGCAAATGATAGAAATATTTGAGCTAATTTTGAAATTGATTCAAGCTTCTACGATGAATTTATGGCTCAAAAATTGCATTTTTTGTGTGTTTGTTTGAGAACTTTGAAAAACTGTTTGTAAATTTTTCTGGTTCTTATACTACTCAGAAAACGAAAAGCCATTCATAAAAGGTCTAACCCGTTCTTATTTTAAGAACAATTTTACCAATCTGTTAGTCGCTTTAGTTAGTTTAAAAATTTAAAGAAATCTGGCATTTTTTTGAAGCTCTTGCCGAAGCTTTATTTTAAACTGTCAAAATATATACCACCCTCACTTTCTGTTTTAAACAATGCAAAAGTTTTTTTTGTGTCTGAATAACATGTGTGGTTTCAGGCCCAAAAATGGTAGTTTAACGGTAGGACCAAGCAAAGGGTGTGAAAACCCTTTGCTAATAGATCATATTATACATATTGTTACAGGTAGTTCTGTAATTGGAAGAAAATTTTGTTTCGGTTTTTAAAGAAACATGTTTTGCACAAAAATGATATTACAATATTACAATGCAGGGTGAGATATGTAAGTAAGTAAGCTGAGCCATTTTACCTACATAGGTAGTCGTAACCGTACGCGCATGTTTGCATAAAAATTGGGCTTGGCGAAATAGCTGGGCGGAAAATAAAGCCAAATAGTGCTCCTCACACGTTTTCATAAACATGGTTTAAAATGCAGTGTGCACAAGTATCCTGTTAGTATGTGTTGGCTACCTTTTCAACTATATTTCCGTGAAAATGAACAAGTCACCAATGAAATTTACCATCTGTTTTTGGAGAAAAATTTGGCAACTACTATTGCGCTTTTATCCCGTTTGATTCGCGTATGAATCAAATCCAGCTCTTTGCTTTGGCAAAGTGGATTGTTATTTTTTGCGGTTTGCTCCACCGGTCATCAGTCTTTTATAAAAGTATGTTCATCTTCGAAAGAATAGAATTTTTCAGTTTGGTTATAATTGATTTAAGTTGGAATAAAAAATGAGCTCGCAACAGGTTTTTTTGTCAAATATGACAAACTACTGTAAAATTTTTACTATGTTTCTTTTGCAGCAAACTGTTGCTTGTTATTTTTACGCGGCCCCCTCAGAGGCCGCGTATATACTATATTCAGAATCTCGGAATCCTATGTACATATTTTTGGGTAGGTCAATTTTCCAGTGTTAATTAACACTGGAAGGGCAGGTAGGTCGATCAGCAAGTGATAGATTTTGTACTGCCTGACTGCCTGCATTGCAGAAGATTAGTATGCTGAAATTTCAAAAAGTGACTGCCGGAGTGGGCTCGAACCACCAACCTTCCGATTAAGAATCGAACGCTCTACCAACTGAGCTAAGCCGGCCGTTGACAAGACGGTGATATAACGCAGTGTCTGTTGAAACACATGAGAAAGCTTTACATGCTACAGTTGCCACCACAGTATGTTGAACAAGAACGATGATTGGTTAAACTGGCCAGTCGGCAGCAAACACTGTATCTTTAATGAACTACAGTTCGCTATATTTTATATAGTCATTGAAAATTTAGTTACCTCAATTTATTAGTAGGCTTACACACCTTTGAGGTTTGAGACTTCAGTTAGCTATACATACCTTTGAGACTTCAGTGGATTACATTTTTTAATGCTTCGCTCTTTGCCAAAACCTTGCTCTAATGCGCGGTTAGGCCGCGTTTTATATTTCCTGCGAAATATAGACACTCCAAGGTCATGATCAGTACTCAATCAGGAGGGACACTTCTCACTCAGCAGACGAGCTTGTTTACGTTCTAGTCTTGGCACCACACAATGCGCAAAGCAGCGATCAATAGGTGTGATGAAATGTCAAGTTTTTTTCAATTAAGACAGTATATGTGACGATTACAAAACAAGTTAAATTCATGTAAAATGAGAATTTGATTAAATTTAAACTAACAGTCGCTATCACAAGGATTCTAAAGTTACTCCCACTTGGCCATAGTTTCAATATGTTATTGCAGTTTTTCACAAAAGGTTTACAATATTTAATCCAAAACATAAGATAGGGTGTTTATATTGTACAATTTCTGTTGAAGAAAGAAAGATAAATGTTGCTTTTCCATATATGTAAATTTTTTGCCAAAATTCTTACTTGATCAATGAATTCAACCCTTTACCTGGCAGTGGGAACTGTACTTAGGGGCACTTTGCCAGGTAAAGGGTTAAATGAATAAATGAATTTGAAATAATTAATATTTTTTATTTTTAAGCTACATTTTGATGTAACAGTGGTTGAATGTGAGACAAACATACAATGAGTTATCGCTCGCCGGAAAATCACTCACGCTCGATTCTCGGTTGGTCACATGACGTTATCAAGTGTTTTAAAATTTTACCACCAAAGTTATTTATATAACTTATATAATTTATTTCTATATACATATTAATTAATTACTTTTGAAGGACCTTGGATTTCCGGAGCGCTTGCTTGAGTTGCTTTCTGCTATATAGGAGTATCGATTTCATGTAACTATTCATCATTGAGATTTGTTAGGTAGTTAATTATGTTTTATCGATTAATTAATGCAATTACCTTTCCTATATCCAATTATTTTCACAAGTTGCGTTGTTTTCATTTTCACATGTGTTTTTAGTGTTTGAGAAGATGATTTTTAAGTTAACTATAACAGATTCATGAATTGATTGTATGTAAATGTTTCTCGGTGTCGATAAATTTGACTATGAGATTGATGCATGTAAAACGTGTTTTGTTTTTAATTACTTTTGTTGCATTCTTATGCAAATTATCTATGTACCGATATCGCGAAAAAATTATTGTTTTGGAAGAAATGGTAAGATAAAGTGTCAGTTCTGCTTTAGTCATGGTCTTAATGATAACGCTAATATCATGAACTATTAGTCAGAGATTCTGTAAATCGACTCAGTGGGAATTGGCCCTTCAACCTTTGGATTAGTAGTCTTACAATCGAATGGTTTCACCATTCGGCTACTTTTTAATATTTGCCTAGCTCGGAAAACTAGGGTAGGTGTAATAAGTGTAATTTGTACAGTAAATTTGCTGATTAGATAACAGTACGGTAGCACAGGTTGACTAGATACAGCCTAACACAAAGCAAAAGTAACAGATGTAAAAAGTTAATGTTCAGCTCGAAAAGTACAGTCCTCAAAACCAGAACTGTGCGTAAAACATAGAACATGAGAATGGATTAATGAAGTAAAAAATGTGGTAATTTTAACGCACAATTAAGCCTGGC
Source organism: Trissonchulus sp. WLG1_4 (assembly GCA_030248245.1). Lineage (NCBI taxonomy): Eukaryota > Metazoa > Nematoda > Enoplea > Enoplida > Ironidae > Trissonchulus > Trissonchulus sp. WLG1_4. The sequence continues at coordinate 14,153 of JASANF010009401.1, forward strand.
TCATAATTGTCCTTGTGATTATCCGTACACAAATACGCAGCTCAAACGCATTTGTAAATTTTTCACAGTAGCTAACCTAACTTTGTGTTTGTCCAATTACTTGTGTTCTTAAGGCCAAGTGTGATTCAGGCTTGACATTTCACATTTTTATCTGGTCCTTTTCAGCCGCCACGACTAGCGATTTACAATGCGACTATCCATACAGTACCACTGAATTACAATCATTCTGTGTTCCCACAGTGCTCAGTTTTGTTGGATGGAACGGCAAACGATAGTATTTGGCGCGAAGCTAAAATGTGGACGCCCACAGATTGGTTAGCAGATGAACAGATTGCTGATTTATCCTGCTCAGATTTCAGAAGCAATCTCTGGTTCCCTACCTTTGCCATGAGCCAACCAGAAGCGGACTTTCCCGTGGCTTACGCTTTTTTAGTTTACCAGAACGCGGACCAGGTTTGTAAGCTCGTGTTGAAAGATGATACCTCAATTCCGAATTCAGAGAATATAATTGAGGCTCCGGGAATGGAACCGGGAACGCTTGCGTCCATGTGGAGAATGCTAACTAGAATGCCACAGTTGTTTAGTTTCCTAAACCATCCAACAAAGGTCTGGAGAACTGTAACAGTACCGCCAAACCTGCCTATTCCTGCTTCTTACCTGTCCATAAGAGTGTCAGTTGTCCGTAGCCCAATTTTTGAAACTGATTTTTTGTGTCAGCAAAATTTGGAGACGCAAATAATTTAGCGAAAAATTATGACTTGTTTCGCTGTAGTTTTGCTGAATTGGTTTACGGACAGTCACTTCCGGATTCAGACACGGACAAGTACGGAACCAGACCTTAGGGTGTATTCATTACTGCCAGTTAGAGTAATCATTTGAATAAGTGATGCTTTCCATTAATTTAGGCAATTCGACTGCTCCAGTACATTTATTGGCCTCAGAACGTTTACTGCATTCACGTGGACAGAAAAAGTCCCACCTCTTTCTTTCAAGCCATCGCCAAAGCTGTCCAGTGTCTGCCGAACAATGTTTTTCTCGTCAGTAGGTTTTTCTGGTCACAACTTTGCACTCGTTCTTCCAGTCACTAAACTAAAAAATACAAGTAGCTGCAGTTTGACTCAAGCTTTTTTCAAAAAATATAGTAGTGATGAAAAATTAAATTAGTTTGCTTTATTTAGTTGGATTTGACATTTGATTTGATTTCCTGAGGTCCGCGCATATACTACATTCAGAATGTCATTATCCTATGTTTATTAATATACGTTGTTTGAATTTTCTACGTTGTTTTGTGGGTTTAAACAGAAGCTTCGTGCTTGAATTAGTTAAATATTCAGAAATGGATCACATCAAATGTGATTAATAACAATTACAGTTGCACATATTACATATCACTGTGAATTTTTGTCAAATTTAGAAAAAAGTTGCTAACTACTAAAAAGTTATGTCACCTTACGTATCTAAGAGGACAGGTCTAAATTGAACGCACCAGACTTTATTATTAAAGGTTTATTATTGATATGTTATTGATGGGTACTTTATTATTATATTATTATTAATAGTGATAAGATTATTGATAGGTACTTTATTATTGATTAAAAAATTATATGAAAAAATTATTTTACTTGAGTTGTAAAAACTAATGTTAACGTTACTAAAACTAGCTATTAAGTTAAAGTAGAACAAAAAAGTATATAACTAAGTTTTCTGTTTCTAGTTTTATTTTTCATGTTCAGGCCGCGTGTGCAAGTCGGACTGGGGCAGGTCATGGAATTCTAGAAGCAGCTTTGAACTGTTTCTCTGACTTGAACTCGCCCGACTACCCATGGAGATACGTTCAAATCTATTCAGGAGCTGACATGCCGTTACGAACCAATCGTGAGCTGGTTCAAATCCTCAAAATACTGAACGGTTCAAACGACAGTGAGCTCAGTGAAAATAATATCATGCGGTATTACTATGCCAGATACAATCAAAGCGATCCTCTAAGCCAGCCTGTGGTTAGTTTTACAGCCAAATGTCAACAGTTTGGTCGATATTCATGAATTTTTATGAATATTGACCCAACTGGCAACTTTTACCCTTTTGTGTGACACCTTTGTGGCAGAACTGTCATGGCTAGCCGCTCCGCCACCAGCTCGTTTTACTCGGATACTTAAGGCATCCTCGTGAAGTAACTGATTCTTTGAAACATAAACTCGACAGGCTTCACTAGTGCGAGATACCACCCATTGTTGCTCCGAAGCATAATTATGAATGAAAGGGTGCACTGTATTTTTAAGATAGGTATGATACAAGATCAGATTGTGGCGTGATTTTTTCGTATTTTTGCCGGCTGAACGAACATACGACTGTAAGTATGGATCGACCATTAACTTTTTTCAAAATTTGATTCATACCCAATTTTGTGGCGAATCTGTATGAACACCTGAGTCTGTTGGCTTAGTTTTACAAGTCTTACGGCTAATTGCACCAGCTTATTCTCGATCTACATATTCCTATACTGTAGTTATTCCAGAATAGTTATTCTCGGGGTGTTATTACGCGGCCCCGGGGCCTGTATATACTAATATTCCGAATCTAAGAGTCCTGCATTAATCTGGGTAGGTCGAATTTCTAGCGTAAATTAACACAAGATGGGCAGGTACCTCTCAGTTCTGCCATACAACTCGACGGAACTGGCATGATGTGAACTACAGGAGAATGCAAAATATCCAGCTCCGGGGCGGAATCAAACCACCGACATTCTGATCATTGAACAAATGCTCTGTTGTGCACGCACCACTACCACCTGAGCCAATGAAATCACACGTAATGACAGCTGTGCAGCAATAAGGGATGATTATAAAGATGTTAATGCAAGCGTGCATGTTATGTCTACGGACTATAAATTATTTTTTAAAGGAATTAATGTTTCTATTCTCCGTTATCACTGCATATCAGCACTATCTTCTATCCGATGTCTACACTCATTTTGTGACATTCGTATTTTGTCACTCAAAGCTATGAAGTTCGTAAGCTCACATTAGGTAGTGTTAACTACTTTGATAGAATGGTCTTAGTGGTGTAGTGGTTAGTATTCTTGACTCTGAATCCATAGGTCAGAGTTAAAATCTAGCTAAATCACTTTTTTAAGAAAATGAGTGCACTGTAGGTTTTTGTAATTTTTTTAATTTCATTTCATTTTCAATGTTTTAATATTTAGTTTGAAACGTGTTTCTGTGTAGTTCAGCAATTCTGTCTGAAAATCGACGTTGAGCTGCTCAGCAGTAAATGTGAGCAGCGCGAAAACTTAAAATTTTTTAATCGAAAATAATGGCCGCG
>JASANF010009402.1:0-24937 GCA_030248245.1 Trissonchulus sp. WLG1_4
TTAACCTGTTGATGTTGAAATATTAAAACCTGTCGTAAAAATTGATGGTGCGGCCAAAATTGATGAAGATGCTATGTATTGCTAAAAAAATTATGACACAGAACGTCGAAAAAGTGTAACAGTTTAACTTTTATCTAAATTTTTTTTATCTTTTTATCAAAAAGTCAATGTCAGAGTCAAAAAGGGTGGAGTTTTCTGTTATAACGACCGTCTACTGCACGTTCGATTTATTTTATTTTTTGCATGTATATAGAACAATACTAGACGTATAGGCACAGACAAAAACTTGTTGCCGCCCAAACCGATTAAGAGGCTATTGCTAAAAAAACTGATATACATAAGTATGTCACGGAACGTCAAAGTTTCTGAAAGTGTAACAGTTTTAATTACGTGCCATAAGTTTTTAGTTCAGAAATAGTTTCAGCATATTTTAGTGTAGTTTTACTCAAAAAAATGAAAATCCAGCGTAGGGTAACAGAAATCTTTTTGATGTGTGATAAACGCAAGACAAAAGTTAAAAAGTCAAAAATGGTGGAGTTTTCTGTTATAACGACCGTCTACTACACCTTCGATTTTCTTTATTTTTTGCATGTATATAGAACAATATAAGGCGTATAGGCACAGATAAATAATTGTTGCCGCCCAAACCGATTAAAAGGCTATTGCTAAAAAAACTGATATAATTATGACACGGAACGTCAAAGTTTCTGAAAGTGTAACAGTTTCAATTTTTTTCTACCATACGTGCCATAAATTTTTAGTATAGAAATAGTTTCAGCATATTTTAGTGTAGTTTCACACCAAAAATGAAAAGCCAGCGTAGGGAAACAGAAAGGTTTTAGACCATGTGTGATAAACACAAGACCAAACTGAAAAAGCCAAAAAGGGTGGAGTTTTTTGTTTCTACGACTGTCTACTACACCTTCGATTTTTTTTATTTTTTGCATACATATAGACTGATAGTAGGAGCATAGGCACAGGTAAAAAATTAGGGCCGCCCGAACCTATTAAGAGACGTTTTCTATAAAAAACTTGAAAAACAATGACTATTGAACGTAAAGTTTCTGAGACTTGAACGACTGTATTTTTTTACTTGTACATGAACTTTAACTTTTTCTTGCACGTATTAATAGAACATATATTTGGGTATTATCATGCAAAAAATCATTAACCAACTTGAAGTGACATCAGCGCTAGAATACAAAATGTATCGAACACGCGAAGACAGCAAAAATGTCAAAAATCGGTATTTTTGAAGATCGATATTTTCCAAGCTGGATCTATTTTAGCGAAACAAACTTTATTTTTGTCAGTTGGGTGACTGGGTGTATCACATATGTTAAATTGAAGCAAATCCGTGAGGGTCAAAAAAAAAGTCAAGCAACATATGGTCGATTTTCTCAGAAACCGAGTCATATATATATATATATATATATATATATATATATATATATATATATATATATATATATATATATATATATATATATATATATATATATATATATATAGATATATATAATAACTTGACAAACAACGTTGTGAATACGACAGACATCTGCAACATTTCATTGGTGTTTTACTAGCAGCTGAGATGCCAAAGCCTTTGGCCACCATCGTAGGTGGTATATTACGGACCGAGCGGGGGAACAAAATATTATGGAAATAATGCCGTTTCGCGCTCATTAATAGCCGTTAGTCGACGTTTGCTCTAAAGTGTGACTAAAATATGCTGGACCCTGTCCCTGAGAGAAAAGGAAACACGTGATTTTATTGCGAAAAAAACAAATTGCTAGCGTCAAAAGTATATACAGCAAGCAGTCAGTAACATAAATCACGCCACCTGTTTTTTGTCGGGGTTTAGAAATTTCTAGTCAGACTTCAGTTATCACACTAAACACCTTATACTATATTATAAACATAACCAAATTTAACATTTTGTTTTCGAATTTCGTTTTAAGTTTTTGTTTCTTGTTTCAGATTTCACTCCCTGCCCCCTGTAGACCCTCGGCTGGTGCGTCGACAAACTTGGCCCCCGCGACCTTTTTTGCCACCCCCTTCACGATTATCTCCGTTTGTGGATAATGCGGACTCGGTAAAATCTGAGCAAGTCTGCTTCAGAGATATCCAACTGCTGGGTGAGATATTTTTACATCAGCACTTTTGTTATAAAAAAATCATATTAGCGTTTCTCGTTGCCGGTTGGAATTGGAATTTGAACCAACCTTTAGGTTCACTTGACTTGACATTTATTCATTGCAGTTCGCAATCCAATGGCTAATAGCAAAGCTGAAAATATAATTCTATACTTTCTTAATGACGCTACAAGAGCGAGCCGATATATATTTGCCAAGCTGCTGTTGTCAGGCTTTTCCCGACTCTGCGATGTCGTGGGAATCGACCCCTCCCAGCCCCTATCATTCTTCACGTTTGAGACATTTGAAGCTGTTGCTGTGCATTATCTTTAAGCAGCATTTTGAAACAATGATAAATACCAGTTTTGTAATAATAGTAATCTGTCATTAAAATCTCATGTACTTTTGTAACAATAACTTGCCAAGTTAAACCATGCGGTAATATGTTTGTGTTAGTATAAACGCATCGTTAACTTGCTGAGTAACCCAGTTTCATATAATTACATATTATATGCACAGCAGCAGCAGCAATATACAGCGACCGTAATGACTATGACGTGCTCTTAGCGGTTAAAGATAAAAGATAGATAGTTCTAGTAGGTTGATAAAAAGTTTATTAATTACAACTTTTTGTTTGCAGTAAAGAAAGAATAAAAGGAATGTTGAATCATTGAAAAGAGTAGCAGCAAGTGATGAAAAATGCATAAAGTACCATCTTTACCCTTTAAGCCAAACATAGTGATGTAATTTAACTAGTTTAATCCGATAGGTTGTTCCTAAACCTCGGACTCAAATAAGTCCAGCCGGATTAATCCGGGAAAGCAATCTAAACGCCTATTACTGTACCAGATTAAGGGTAAATTTTAATCGGACTAAGCGGTTTAAAAGTTATGTTGAAAAATGTCAATCTAAAACTTCCTGACTAAACGGAATTAATTTTAGTTTGCTGCTTTTTAGTCAGACTAACCGGACTTAGCTACGCATGCTAATGTTATGAGTGCATGTTAATGGAATGGGCCCGGTTCATTTTCTCGAAAGACTAGTTCATTTTCCTAGTTTGAATGTTTCAGGTGAGCAGCAGAAGGCATGGTCTGTTTCGGCCAAGTTCGTGTCGCTCTACGCAGTGCAGGGCGTGCGACCTTACATGGAAGACCGATTTTGCTTTCTCATCAGCAATAGACCCAAACCCTTTCACATGTTTTCCATTTACGACGGGCATGGTGGATTGGTATGCATATAATTTTGACAGCAATTAAAAAGTTCCTTTAAAATTGAGTTGGATAGTTTGTGGTGTCGATTGGTATTCGGTTATTTGTGAGTAATGCTAGTTGTTGGTAAAAAACGACACACAAATGCACCGCCACTGGTTGCTGGTATTTATTAGTTATTTCTTAGATCTGAAAAACGTGTTGTATACATGTTCTTGAGCTGAACTGCTGAACTTAGTGTTTACACAAACGACTGCGTCTGATAAAAGCTGCAACCTGAACTGTTTTTGTTGTTTTCCAAAATCAAAACTAAAGACCTCTTATGACAGAAAAAAACCGTTTTGTGAAAAAAATTTGCCTGCTGTTCGCAAAATTTGCCAAATAAACCCAACTTTATTCTTTCAGAAAACGGTGGAATACGTGGAAAAAGTGTTGCTTCGCCGTCTCAATCAACGATTACTTGCCAATCCAAACTTTTCCCAGCCAGATTCGCTCAACTGGACAGAGGTAACTAACTAATGCACTAGTAGGAAATGCAGTATCAGTCAAACAGCAAAGTGGAGTGTTTGTCGATAAACAAGGAAAGTAACAGTGCACACGTTTAGGCCGGATTCACAGTGGCATTTGCACAAGCATAAGCACAACGCGTAGACGTTCACACTGGCACCAGCACAAGCACTAGGCCAACCAATCAAATTGAAGCCCGCCAGTGTAATGTCTTTTCTGTTCAGAAAATTCGTTTTCGTTTTGAAATTTTTAGTTGAAAATTTCGCAGTTTTGAATCTTTCTCATTCTCGGACTATTTTATTTGAAAAGAAAAATTAACCTGTAAAAAAGGAACGCTTAAAACACAATTTTATTTCAAAGAGAAAACGAAGCTAAAATTAAAAGAAAGAAAGGAAGAAAAATGAATTCAATGCATAATTCAGTACATTTTAGATCCATTTCGACATGTTTGCCCCAAAGCCACACCTTTCCTGTTAATTTTACGCTATTCATGCTTATACCCCAACTGTTAGCTACAAAGCCTCTCCGCTGATTGTTTGTCTTGTGAAAAAGAAAAATCATGAACAAGCATTGTGCTTGTGCTTGTGCTTGTGCAAAATTTTTTGCAATGTGAACCGGCTGTGCTTGTGCTTGCGCTTGTTCAAGTGCCACTGTGAACCCGGCCTTACTCTTCGCTCAAGTTACATATTTGATTGTGAATGTTACTGCATCATAGCAAGAGTACATAATAGGAAGAGTATGACACTCTCCCTATTATGCCTGGCAGCGCGCGTCCTATGCGGAGCACGAAATAGGCCGTTTATGTACGGTTTTGAAGGGGGGGATACCCCCCTCAACTGAAGGCCCCGTACTCAACTGAGGGGGGGGTATCTCACCTCAAAACTTTACCCCGTACTCAACTGAGGGGGGTACCCCCCTCAACTGAAGACGGGGTACTGAACTGAGGGGGGGGTACCCCCCCCCTTCATTTCAAGACACAAACAGGGACTTTCGTCTATGTGCTGAAATGAGGGGGAGGGGGGTACCCCCCTCAACTGATGACGGGGTACTGAACTGAGGGGGGGGGGGTAGCGCAAGGTGTTGCTTAGTGTCTTCAGTTGAGGGGGGCTGTACCCCCCCCCTTTCAAAACCGTACATAAACGGGCTATTTCGCGCTCCGCATTGGACGCACGCCCGAAGGCATAATAGGAAGAGTGTCATACTCTTCCTATTATGTACTCTTGATCATGGTTACTTTGTTTGCGTCCAACCTTAAATAAGTTGTTGATTTTGTTCTTACTGTTTTTAGGTGCTATCTGACGAAATCATAAAAACTGACGATGAAATTAGTGAAATTCTACCTCTCAACGAAGATTTTTCTGGTATGGATAATTGTTACCATAACGGAATGTGCGGAGTTAAGGATTCATTTTATGCCAATCATGGAAAACATTTTTATTTTAAAATAGTGACGGGGCTCCGACTATTTTTCAATTCAAATTATTATTATGATACAAACAAGGTATAAATTATAATAACCAGCCAACTTAAAAATGTTTGCGTTTTAGTTTTGAACTGCTTAAGGTGGTAGTAACGATTTCGACGATATGACTTGAAGCACGTTTTTGCAGAAATCTTTAAACGCACAGCAAAGACGTAATATCTTTCTTAAACTAAAAAAATGGGATGTGTTTTTTAGTTCTTTGAAATACCTAGTTTAAGGCTAGCTAGTAGCTACTACGCTGGCTTAACAATTTGTCAGAATAATTGAGACGATTAAACATATATTTTACACATTTAAATCGTTATTTTAGGTAGTACAGCATTGGTTGCCGTTCTGCGCGGAAGTCAGCTGATAGTGGCCAACGTGGGTGATTCGCGAGGAGTCTTGGCCACTGGAAGCGGGGAAGCCATTCAGTTGACTCGCGATCATAAGGCCAATGATGTAAGAGATCCCACTGAAGCTCAGCTTCGTTCGACTGTGTACACCGTTACTGTGTGTATACATACATCGATAGATTTTATTTTAAATTTATATAATTTACACAGGATCGATTTTGCAGGAAAAATGGTGAACGATAGAATAATATGCGGGCATTTTAATAAATCAGAGAAGAAAAATAGGATGTCTAAGTCACGAGTCTAAGCCTTAAACCGAAGCCTTAGCCTAAGCCCGCAGAGTACAGCGCAATTTTTAGGACAGGTCAGTCAAACTTGAATCTGTGCAACGGTCACAACTGTCATACAACAGGTATAACACATCTTTCGACCCACTTTAAAAGAACATATTCTTCATATTTTTTAGGAATACGAACTGGATTTGCTCAAGCAGCGCGGTGGCTGGATTTCCTTTTTCGGCGTGTGGCGAGTGATGGGCGTTCTGGCCATGTCTCGGGCTCTGGGCGACAGCTACCTGAAAATACCAAAAAAATACGTCATCGCTCAGCCGGACGTCTATATCTATGACCTGCAGAGTATGGCCAATCAGGCTCACTTCCTGATTCTGGCCTCGGACGGTCTCTGGGACGTGGTCAGTAACCAGGAAGCCGTCAACTTTATCCGAGACCATCTGAATGAGCCTGGCTACGGAACCAAAGAATTGACAGAGTTGGCTTTGTCCAGATACTCGGCGGATAATATTTCGATAATGGTTGTGAAACTGACCTAGCCTTTTTTCGCAATTTTATTTCACTTTTTCTGTGGCCATTGTGTCCGAGTAGCCGGTACGGTTTTCAGTATTAGTAATTTTAACGAAAATTTGCTTGAAAATGTAATTCATTTAAATGTTAAGGTTGCGCCGAAACCGAGATGTAAAAGGTTATTTTGGTCGACGAATTGCGTGGGCCGATAAGTTGAAATGAAAATGAAATGAAACGGGTGTGTCATCCGCTTTGTACTTTTGTTTTACCGTTAAAAGTGGAGTATGGGAGATTTTTATAGTTTTTATTACGGGTATATGGCCAGAAAGAAATATAGAATCTACCGGAGTGTATGTATATATACGTGTATTATGTTATCATGAAAAATACTTAAACCAGTTGGCACTGTATTAAGGAAAACATGTGATGATGTCCTTTTTGTATTTTGTTTTAATAGGGTACACAGCGAAACGTTTCTTTGATAACCTTTGTCTATTTATGTCAGTTTGTCTTAGACATTGTATGCCAGCTGAAAGGTGCATAGATTTGTCAGCACTGCGTTTGGGTATTACCTGTTACGGTCGATTCATACTAAACAATTGTATATCCGTTCAGCCGGCAAATTTACCTACAAAGAAATCAGGTCACCATTTGTATGTAAAATCAGCTGGTGGCGTGATTCTTTCGAAGTGTTACCGCGTGCGGTAAACGGATATACAGATGTAAGTATGAATCGGCACTGCTATTAATATTGCAAGATATAGCCACTCCCTGTATTTATAATGACCCCGTTTTCTTCCATTTTAACTGTATACATTTATGGCTTGCTTTTAATTGATAATATATTTGTGGCTAACTTGTTTATGTTCGGTGACATATTGTTCATATTGAACGAAAATGCTGTACTTGTTTTAGTGTTTGTCCGTTGTCTATTTCTCGACTAAATCTCTAACACCTATTTCACAGGTTTCTTAACTAAAATATTGTAAATATGTAGTATATTGAAACACAAAACTTTGTTGGGCTTCTGCTGACTTGAAACGTGGATAGCATCAGTTGCATTTTCACAGTAAAAGCAACAAAATGATTGCGAGATGAATAGTTATGGTTTGCTTCATGGAGTTTATGGTTTTTTATATTATAAACACTGCTGTTATCATCCATAATGGTTTGCCTAAAGCTTTAGCTGCTTTAGATATTTCGCCAAAAAAAGCTGGAGTCCGAAAAAACGCGATTTTATTACTAAAATAACAAACTAAAAGAACGAATTGCAAGCATCAAGAATACAGCTAGTAGTCCTGAAAAATCACGCCACCTTTTTAGTTTAGGGTTCAGCTATTTCTGGTCAGATTTTAATTGCACGCTCGATGGGTGAATTCCTGTAATCTGTGCTTTAGGAGTGGAATTTGTAAAGCCCGTCTTAAATAATCAGTCTATAAACGAAGTATGAAAATATTATTATTTTTGGAACCATGAACTCGCGCTTTACTTATCCCCTTAGGAATCTTATGCTTGCTGAACCTGTGGTGTCTGTGTATGTAATTTTAAAATTTAAAGGTTTATTTATTAGTAAACGGTGCTTCTTGGCTGTGGAATTTGTGAAATGCAGCGTTGGGAATATTATTTTACTGTACGAGTCTAAAATTGCATGTAGGTACATAGGTGCAACAATGGGCGTCCACCGTAACGTATTTGCCGTGTGTCTTCACGGCGTAAATTTTGAACTGAATTCTCAGTTCAATTAAATTTCAATCTAGAATTCCTTCGCAACAGTAGGCAACGAATCCAGGTTCGGAGCAAAAAATAGTTACTACCTCTCTCTGATAATGTCGAGTTTTTATTATTAGGCATTAATATAGGCTATTCTGACAAATACCACGGCCGTTATAATCATGATCAGTGCAATTTACATTCTACAAAATTACTACTTCTGAGAAGTCATAGATTGTCCTTTAGCAATTATAGCAGCGCTTGCTTTGATAAACAAACTTTGAGTCTTGTTCTCTTGTATCTTTCCTCCAAAAAAACCCGTTGGATTGAAAAAGTGAGCTCGAAGTTTTTGGTTAAACATTAAATAACAGACGCCATTGAAGCTGATGGCGGTTGACCAGGTGAACCAGAAAATGTGAAACCAAATACTGGTTTTCATTGGTTGTACTTTGCCAAAATCGGTCGCGATCATGTGAACAGCGGCCAAAAGAAGTTGCAAAGAACAGACAGAAGTAGCCTGGAAAGTGAGCGATTTTTCGCGACGAAATTTTTCACCATCTTCTGTAGTAGAAGACGTAACCTTCCGAAATGTGAGCAGTTTCAAAACCGCAGCGGCGTTCAGAGCAAAACCGACTAGAACTACAACAGAGCACATTGTATCTTGCCAGTGAATCAAAGCGGCTCCAAGATCAGTAAAGCCCAGAAAAACTTCCGTGCCATTATTTCGCATTTCCATGTAATATTTGCAACATGGTAGAAACATCAGTGAATTGAAACCGGTGCTGCTAAACCAAATTATAGCAATGCCGCATAGGGTTAGGCGCCAACCATAGCTCTAGAACACAGTGATAATGCAATTGATCGGACAATCAACTAAATGCACTTTACAATCGAACCACCAACTTCTAGCTTACCAAGCGAACTTTCTGTCAGGACAAGATAACGAGGGGTTAAAGTGCAGCTTGCCGGTGTCACGGTGTAAATTTTCCCCCGGCGTAAATTTTCCCCTCGGAAACATTACCCCGGTGTAAATTTTCCCCCCTTAAGGTAGCGCTGAGCAACAAAACTCACGTTTGGCGCTCAGCTCATGCAATAAATAGCAATACCACTTTAATTGTATATCAAAGAGACATCAAAAAAAACTATTTACACTACAGTTCACCACTTTAACGTGAATGTGTCAAATTTTATGACCATGTCGAATTTCCTATTCACACTAATTTTGCTTTTGACCTAGCTCAGCGAAACTTCAACCGATTTTTATGATCTTGGTATCAATAGAAAGATCTCTCAAAAATCTAGACGTGATTGATCTTCGATTTTTCATTTTTATTTTTGATTTTGCAAAAAATCGATTTTTCAAAAATCAGTCGTGTTTGAGCCACTACAAAATGTGCTCCGGGCCAAAATTTGAAAATCGAAAAACTTTCACGTCTGCATTTATATTCTTTCTTTCATTGTGCAAATTTTCAACTCAATCGCAAACGGCAGCTGGGACCCAGGTCCAAAAAAAGTAGTCGATTTCGCTACGCAAAAATGTAAGGTTTGCCCACACGTTTCACTTTTTCAAAAATTAGACCTTTCCTAGGACTGCATATTTCCGTTGAAAAAGTTACAAAAAGCCATACTCAATTTTTTAAGAAATTAAATCAAAAATTTGACATTTTCGAAGATTTATCAGCTTGTAGGTTTTTCGTTTTGGATTTGCTATTTTCACAGCTTAATAACTCAGCAAAACTTCAACGTATTGTTAAGTTTAATACATCAGTTTAAAGCTAAGAAACCGCATATTTCAATGATATGAGTAATCATTTTATACGGAAACAAAAATATTTTTGTACAGGCTACAAAATTGTCCAAAAAATTTAAAAATTTTTTTATCACAATATGCACATCAAATGAAAGCTATTTTCATTTTAAACAACTTTCCTTCACGACATTATGGTCAAAAATGTCGCTAAAATAAATTAAACGCCAAAGTCGGTTCCCCTGAGCGCCACCTTAAAATTTGCACCGGGGTAGATTTTCCGGGGGGGGGGGGGAAATTCACACCAACCATATAATTTGACTATTTTGAACGTATTTTTTTCACTACTGGCTATTTTGGCGATAAATATATTTTTATGTATTTTTATTTATTTGTTTTTAATATTTTAAATTTGCACCGTGGTAGATTTTCCGGGGGGAAATTTCACACCAACCATATAATTTGACTATTTTGAACGTATTTTTTTCACTACTGGCTATTTTGGCGATAAATATATTTTTATGTATTTTTATTTATTTGTTTTTAATATTTTAAATTTGCACCGTGGTAGATTTTCCGGGGGGAAATTTCACACCAACCATATAATTTGACTATTTTGAACGTATTTTTTTCACTACTGGCTATTTTGGCGATAAATATATTTTTATGTATTTTTATTTATTTGTTTTTAATATTTTAAATTTGCACCGTGGTAGATTTTCCGGGGGGAAAATTCACACCAACCATATAATTTCACTGTTTTGAACGTATTTTTTCAAAACTGGAGATTATACGATATCAAGATTGCTGTTTAAACCAATTCGACGGGGCTACCGCGACGATAGTTTGGCTGTTACAGCCAAGTCGCCTGGGACCGGCACGTGCCGCTGCGACTCATCGCCAGGGGCAATTTTGCCGACTTTAAGGGTCTATTCGTACTTTACGGACATTGGGACAAACGGATGAAAGGACGTCCCGATATGCTGAATGTCAGAACGGCTGTTCGATTCATAGTTTCGGCATTTTAAGACATACGGACAAACAAAGTATGAATCGCACCTTTGTCCGTATATATGTCCGTAGTTCCGTATGTGTAATGTTTCATTTTAATGTTTTAAGGGGGTAGTGTCGCGAAAGCAGTCGAATTTGCGCCACTACAAAAATTTTTAAATGAAAGATAGGTCATTGTTTTTTATATATTCTGAAAATATGTTTCAAGGCAAATATTTTTGCCAAGTTTCAGCAAAATTAATGCAGCCTACAGTTAGCAGTGAAGTCGCAAAGTCGGAAAAATGACGTTTCGAAAACCTATTCACATTCGATAATTTCGTCACAATTAAAATACCTTTTGTTTAGTTTCTTTACCCAAAGTAAAAGCACATATGCTCTAGTTTATGCACACAAACTTTAGTGCAAATTGCTTGAGTGGTTGCAGAGTAATGCCTGTTTGAACTGTGAAACTGTGCGTAACCTGTAAAGTACTCACAGGAATAATGATAAATTGTAAAAAATTTAGACACTTATTTTGAAATCATAAGAAAAACGAACCTTCATTTTTCATTTTTCTTATTTGTGGCAAAAAATTGTGCGTCAAAACATTACATGTACTTCACAAGCTGGCCAATCTGATATCTGGCTTGATTTTTTGAACTTTTATGTCTCTATTGTGTGATGTCTGGCTCACAAATGGTGATTGGTTAAAAATAATGGTAGATATTGGTAGTCTAGTGTCTTGCAGTATTTATTTGACACCATATGGCATTTCACTAGTTTCTCAGTGAACGTACAATTTCAAAGCAAAAAGTTCACATTTTGCAGCCTATGAGCAAAACTGCTTTGGCGACACTACCACCTTAATCAAAAGTGAAATGATTGAAACAAATAGTTCTAATTCCGCTGGTAGAGTCGTTATCTGTTGCGCAGTTCTATTTGGAAGCGCAAGCATTTGAGTCTGAAAGGACTTAGCCTTAAGGTTAAGTTTTGCGTGTTAAAGGTTTCCGTCAGGGCAGCACATTTTGAGCCTGAAATATGCTCTTTAAAACTGGAAAGTGGAGGGGGGCTTAGGGTCTTATCCAAAATTGGATTTATCGGATTGGATTTAACTTTATTTCGTCCATAACACAGCGTCAGTTAAACCTAAACGTAATTTATTGAAACTTTGCATACACAGAAATAATATACATATGTAAGCCGTGTAGGGCGAAATTTCATCCGGCAATTTTCATTTTGTGCTGTGTTATTAGCAAAATTATTTTAAATATAATCCTTTAAATCTAATTTTGGATACGGCCCTTAGAGAATTACATATGTGTGTGCGGGCTCTCACTTGCCTCATCGGTACACAGTGACAGTACAAGAGGCTATAGGCTATAACACTGCTCAGGGCCCTATTTATCGAAGCTAAAAGCCTAAAATATTCGTCGTTAGAAAAATTTTCAACCGCAAACATTTTCAACGACGACTACTGACTAATTGTCCTGTAATTCTGTGTTGAGGTCAGCGTTTGCAAATGTTTCAATAAATCTTAATTTTCGGCATTGAACA
The DNA here is from genome assembly GCA_030248245.1 of Trissonchulus sp. WLG1_4. Classification (NCBI taxonomy): domain Eukaryota; kingdom Metazoa; phylum Nematoda; class Enoplea; order Enoplida; family Ironidae; genus Trissonchulus; species Trissonchulus sp. WLG1_4. The sequence goes on from JASANF010009402.1 coordinate 12,470, forward strand.
TTTTGCTTCGAAAATTAAGTAAATAAATTTAGCGCCAAAATCACCATTCTTGAAAAAAAACTTTCAAAACAGTCAAATTATATGATTGGTGTGAGTTTTCCCCCCGGAAAATCTACCCCGGTGCAAATTTTCCGGGGGGAAATTTACACCGGAGTAATTTTTCCGGGGGGAAAATCCACAGGGGGGAAAATTTACACCGTGACACCGGTATTTCTGTCTGACTGGGGTATAATAAATCGTGATATGGGAACGTGATCAATTTAGTTATCAATATTTATCCATAGAAAAGCAGGTTATTACCTATTCTGCTCTTTCGCCATTTACGTATGTGTAACTTGCACCACATCTAGAGCCTATTCTGCTCAGATCATTGTGTATTTAAACCAAGATCCTACTCAAGACAAGGAGGCACTAGGGCCATATAAGTACCTATATTTGTACATACCTTATGCACTATACAGTATCTGCAGTGCCAAGACAGACAGACGTCATGCAGGGTAAGTAATAATTAACAGCAATGACATAAGTTTTTTCTGTAGACTTTGAGCTTATTTTTTTGTGCACAGGTGTGAACTTAAAGCACGTAGACGATTGGGTAAGGAACTTTGCCTATTTTGGGGCTTTGGGCCTACTTGTTCACTTCAGGTACTGTATATAATAAGCTGAATTTATGATTATAATCGCATACCTTTATGAGCATTGGTTTTTGTACGGATAAAAACCGAATAAGTCCCATTAAAAATTGCGTACTGTAGGACACGATGGTACCAACATAGGAAATGTAAAGCGTTAACTTTACTGCCCAAAATTCTTTATAAATAAAGCCGACATCAAGCGAAAAAAACCAGTAAGTTGTGAACGAATAGTTTTGTAGAAAATCGGCAATTGCCAAGGAATATACCATTCCGTAAAACGGCGTTCGAAAACTTTTGTAATTTCGTAGCATAATCACAATACAAGCTATGTATAACATTAGTAATAAATAATGATAAGTAATCAGCACTCCAAGAAGCATATCTGCAGCGTACGTAGGAACCATGTTTAAATTCACAAATCACAAGTTGCAAACTATTGCTCGTAGTTGAATATTAATGCTCGGTCTTGTTCCAAAACGATGAAGCCTAAAATATGACTCTTATATTATTCATGCTTTTAAAATATTCACAAACGAACAGTTTTTGAATTGAAGGTTGCGTTAATTTGTCCTCGAATTCCAGAATCTGATTTATAATTCTGGAAAGGCTCAAAACGGAAACAACACTTGAATATGCATGAAAACAGACCGGTTAGTGCGTATAAAGTTTGACAGAATTCAGTTGATTTCCCAGGTCCAATCAGGGCGACACGTTTTAAACAGGTACATATTAGGGTACACAGTAGTGACAATTGACACTAGGGCAAGGTTCTCCATGAGCTACAGCTTTATCTTAATATTTATGGGCAAGGTTTATATTAGTTTTCTATCATTGTTACTCAAATGCCAATCCAACAAATCTGGAATTTGTTTTCGATAGAATATTCGATTGCTTCTTTTGTTTCTATTTGTAACTAGGGTACAGGTTGATGACGTTTGTAGTTTAAAGTAGTCTGGGTAATCTGGAAACAAGATATGCATCTCTATCGTCCTTGTGATTCAGATTCAGAAATTAGGTATGTACGTACGTACTTTCTCGTGTTTGAGACTAAAAATAGGTCAGGAATTGATAAAAGCGTGATGCGTAAAGCACAGACACATCCTTCCAACCATAGCTATTTGCGCTATTCTCATGCCCAACTAAAATTCCCCCTACCCCCCCTGCTATTTGCGCCATACAGACTATTCCACATATACCCCCTCCCATCAATTCTCATCTGATGCCCTCCATTTGAAACACGCGATACTTCTCATCCAATTCTCTACTCGCAAAACGTTCTTGTTTTGGTTGATGTCGCGCGTAAGCGTACACAGACACGAAAATTTTACATCCACATCCCCAAGCGCTGCCGCATATTTGCGCTATTATTTGCACCCTAAAACCAACGCTTCTGATAGGCGAAATCCTAATTTTTTTTTTCTTAACTTGAAATTAATTTAACTTCTTATTTTAAAATAAGGTTTGTTATTTCTCAAATAACAAAAGTTTATTTCTACAGAGGGAATGCTCCTTTATTTCTGAAAGAAGACAACATAAGATAATTTATTATTTCTGACTTTTTATTTCTCATTTCTGGCTAGTGTAAACCGGACCTACATAGTACATAGGTACGTCTCTATGTTAAATTTTTACCTGTGCTCAGTTACCTATGTAGTGGGGCCTCAGGCTCACACTTTAGCTGTAATAACGACTATTTAAATTTAAAAATAGCAATGATGTACCAAATAGCAACCAATGCGACAATAATTAAAGTTTTAAACTGCATAAAATAAAAAGTTTTAGCAGAATTTTGTAGTAGGTAATACATAGGTATACACATAAGCTCGCTATACCTAGACCATCTAAACACACGCAGTAACTTGTTAAACGTTAAAACCAATTATATATCAGCATGAAAATTATAGTATACAGCAAAATATAAAATAAATACAAATTAGGCAGAGAATAAAAGGAAACATCGACATTAACTTAATGGTATATTTTATTAATAGTTGCTAAATGTTGCTAAACGTTTAGACCGTAGACCTAGGTACATATACTATGAGCATCGTCAAAAAATAACGACGGTTAAATCAGATCAACGTTAATTAGCGTCAATTAAGGGTATTTTGATGTTGTTCAATGAAAACATTAAATTTGTGGGATATTTGAAAAGTTCAACTTGCTTGAAGGTAAAACCTGCAATTGTAAGACTTTTATATTAACATTCGTAAACTTTGCCATTACATGCTACTTACATACAGCTTCAAATTTTTATTGACAACCCGATTTTATTTAAAATTCCTATAGAATAATCATCGAAACCATAGATTGTAACAGGACACTGCGCTAATAATACTCGATAAAAACTCCCGTGTGTTTGCTATACCTTCATATAGAACTATAGAACGTAAGTAGTAATGAAATGGCGGTTCTAGGACCTCCCGCAGCCGCAGCACTCCCTCCGTCCCTCCCACAACCACCTTAAACTATTAGAAAAGTCAAAAGGATTAACTGTACTTACCGAAGATAGGAGATAGGATAAATGTTGATGTACATGTATGTTAGCGGTGCAACAATAAAAAAGTAGTAGTCGTAGTAGTAGTAGTAGTAGTAGTAGTAGTAGTAGTAGTAGTAGTGGTAGTAGTAGTATAAATGGCGTTATATGGTTGCGTTATAATTTTGCTCTCACTAAATCACAAAATGAATTAAAGAAAATAGATGAGTCGTTAATGGGGGATACGTATGAAACTGTCATCTCAGTCCCATTATCTAAAAACTATGAATGTCCGGAGTGTGGTCAACATCGGAACAATCATAATAATCTTAAAAGTCACCTGGCATTGTCCTGCGCAAAAGGTAAAAAGATTGAACTTACATTCAAATGCAGTAAGTGTAAATGTCATTTTGCAAAACTGCGTGCAGCAAATGAACATTATGTAACCCATATCAAAGTGACAAAAGCTACGGAACAAGATAAATCCGGGGAGTCTGGAGTGAGTAATGGGACTGCTGATAACGGTAGCAATCCAATTGGGCAAATGAATTCCATAAATTACATGAAGGATCACGCTATTGAAAAACATTCCAAAACTCAGCCAATAAATAATCAGCAAGTACAGGAGGATGAATTGGCATTGAATCAAAAATATCATGCGATTACGAATCAAATGTCATTGCCAAATTGCAAAGATAAATTTTGTACACAAGCAGCGAAAGACACGAGGTATATATATCAGCCAAATATAAATACAAATAGACTAGTTCTGGAGTACAATAGCTTTCAAATATCTTCATCTGACATAAAAAACATTGTTGAAAGTGGATGGCTGACTGATGATCCTATCAATTTATACTTGAACTCGACAGTTAATGTAGCGAACAACTTGGATAGTGCTACTGTGACACAATATCCGAAGTTCAGTGCTGTTTCGTCCCTGATCAACCAAGAGCTAGATAGTTATCAGCTAGGTCACAAAGAGTTCTTAACCATTCTTGAACCGGCACACTTTTTGTGCAATCAAGCTTTCGTGCCCATCAATCATAACAACTGTCACTGGTCACTGTTAGTTATAAACAATATAAAACAGCAATTTGAGCACTATGACAGTCTTCCTTCGGCAAGTCACTCTAACAAGGCGCAAGATGTTGTGAATATGCTCAAACAATATGGCCTAAAAAACTTCAATTTGAAAAAACTGAGTGACTATAATTACTTAAATTGTCTTGCTCAAAAACAATCTGACAGTTTTAACTGCGGAGTTTTCTGCTGCCTGTACGGTCAACATATTTGCAAAGAAAAGTCATGCTGCGACATTGATGTCAAACTATGTCGAGCTTGGCGCGATAATTTTTCTAATGGGATTTGTTTACATAAGCAAGGAAAGTGGAGTTTACCGAGCCAAAGTTTTGCAGCTGATCAATATTTATGCCGTGATTTGATAGCAGAAACAATTCATGATTTGAATATAGTTGCTTCCGAACGGCAAAAGGTGATTGAAAACAGTACCAACAATATAACAAAACAGATCACTGTAAAAACAACACAAGAATCTGGCGCCGTTGTTAACAATGTTAAATGCAACAACAACACACATCAAGGCTGTTTACAAAAATATATTGACTGGTTAAATTCCATTCGACTAAATCCGTCAATTGAAGCTGTAGAAATTTTATCAAACAGCCTTTGCAAAGATGTCTATGATTATGCAAATGCAAAAGAGCGTGATAAAAAGAAAAAGCAACATCAACACTTAGTGGATAGAAAGTTCAGCACGCAACTCAAATGCAACCATACACCTGCAAATAAAACCAAATCATCCAGTTTATCAGCGTCAACATTGCAAAAGGCTTATAATAAAGATGCCAAAAGAGCATTGTTATCACTGAGTACTGATCAAAGTCCTAAATGCCCAATTGATAAAGCAGAAATGCAAAAGTTTATGGCTAAGTCAATGGAAAAATCTGAGGTCGACTGGGAAAAGTTTGACGGGTCTACCAAAACAAGCACCGGCAGAAAAGAAACTGATGCTTACACGCAGCCAATACTACCACAGGAAACTGCGACCAAGCTGGGAAAAATGAAAAACACAGCCCCTGGTATTGACAAGGTGCGCTATGCGAACTTTAAAGTGTTTGACAATTCCTGTGAAGTTCTTAGTGGCATCTACGATTTATGCAGACAACTAAAGCAAATTCCTCAATCTTGGAAAATATGCAACACAATCCTACTGCATAAGAAAGGCGACCAAATGGACCCTACTAATTGGAGACCGATTGCAATGATGGTCACTATCTACAAGCTTTATGCGGGTATTTTAGCTGACAGAATTTATGACTGGGCGAAGCAAGAAAACATATTCTCCGAAAGTCAAAAAGGGTTTGACAAATCGGAAGGTTGCTATGAACATGGTTATGTGCTACAGTCTATAATTGAAGACGCTAGATACAAAAACAAAGACCTTTGCATTGTGTGGATTGACGTTGCAAATGCCTTCGGCTCTGTAGCTCACAATCTTTTTACAGGAGTGCTGCATAGAGCGGGAATGGACGAAAATATGATTCAAGTTATTACTAATTTATACGACAATGCGCAAATGCAGGTTACAACTACTAATGGCACCTCCGATCCATGGCCGATTTTGTCTGGTGTCAAACAAGGTTGCCCTTTAAGTCCAACTCTTTTCAAGTTAGCAGTCGAGCCTATTCTTAGATCACCAAGCAACCTACAACATACTTGTGGTTACACGATGAAAGATTACACTTGCTCAGCTCTAGCTTATGCCGACGATATTGTCCTGGTGGCAAAGAATGCTTGTGCAATGAAACATTTGATTAAAGAAGTCGAAAGGCAAGCAGAGTGGTGCAAAATGAGTTTCAAACCAAGCAAGTGTGCGTCGGTGACCATATCAAGAGGCCGAGCAGTTCACCAGCTATTTAATTTGAAGCTAGGCACGATTTCCGCTTTAAAAGATGGTGAATACTATAAATATCTTGGTACACCAATGGGTATACGCTGTGATCAAACCCCATATAAGCTTCTGCAAGATCTACAGCTTGAGTGGTCAAATGTAGTTAGAAGTCAATTGGCTCCGTGGCAAAAATTAGATGCTTTAGTGCGATTTTTGCTTCCAAAGTTGCAATTTTTGATCCGTGGATGCAGAATTTTGAAAAAAGAGCTACGAATGTTTGATATTAATGTCAGGAAAGGAATAAAAAAAGCTTTACGGTTGCCAAATCAAGCTGCAACGAGCTATATTTATGCTGATAAAAATATATGTGGACTCGGCATAACACCTGTTGGCGATGAATACGATCTAATGACAACGGTGCACGGCTTTAAACTTTTAACATCGCCTGATCCTGGTATAAAACGGCTGGCGTGGAGCCAATTATCGACAGTTGTGTCTAACTATCTACGGAAGACGGCCACTATTGATGATTGCATGCGTTTCCTAAATGGCGATTATCGAGAGCTACCATTGCGAACCTCCACGTTTTGGATGGATGTGCGAAAAAGCTGCCGATGGCTAAACAACAAGATCAACTGTCAATTTCAGTGGATAAATTGTGAGCTAGCTATTAATTACGGCGACACAACTATTACGACAAATAATCGGCACTTGCTAACAAAACATCTGCGACAAGAATTACGAAAATTTTATAGTGACGACTTGGCGAAACACCCAAGCCAAGGAAAAGTTTCGAATTGTGCATTGGAAAACAGAAACGCTGCACATGGCCATTTTCACAGTACTGGGGCATACACTAGTTTTGGTGCTTACAAATTCATTCACCGCGCCAGACTAAATGTCATCCCGACAAATGCAGCTTACAAGCAGTGGACTGGAAAAGGGGATCCGAGATGTCGAATTTGCGGGTATTCCCGAGAAACCCTACCCCATGTACTGAATCACTGCATGAAACATTCTGCTCTTTACCAACTGCGACATGACACTATTGTCCACCAACTAAAAAGAGCAATTCCGTCCAAAACGGGTATGAAACAAATTAATGAAAAACCCAAAGGAGCAACGTTAAGACAACGACCTGACATCACAATAATAGATTATATGCACAAGCAAGCATACTTAGTTGATGTCAGAGTCTCATTTGAAAACGGACCTGGCTCTCTTCAAGTTTCAAGAACAGACAAAGAACAAAAGTGTCAGCAGCTGGCTGAAGACATGCGAGTTGGAATGGGCCTCAAAAGTGTTCAAGTGCTTGGGTTCATTGTTGGCTCGTTGGGCACATGGCACCGACAAAACAACTACACTCTTGCCAGTCTAGGAGTTTCCAAATGGTACGCAAGACTTATGCGAAAACTGATATGCTCTGATACAATCTATTGGAGCAGTCAAATTTGGCGAGCGCACGTGGAGTCAAAACTAAAATAAGATAAAACATGCAACCATGATGTACAGAAAACGAATGTTATGTTTTTAGCGGTGCATTTACTAAGTATATCAGTATGCACCCCTGATGTACATGTATGATAGCGGTGCAATTATTAAAAAAAGTAGTAGTAGTAGTGGTGGTGGATTCAGCCACACTTTAAAAAATTTCATGAAGTTTAAAAATAACAACAATACGCTAGCATATAGTTGAATCTAGGTCTCAAATATAAAAAATTTAATTTAACCTACATTCTAGAAAAATAATTTAACCTTCAGTCTTAACATGTAACAGTGTAAGACTACATGTTGATTGACACTTCAACATGAATTTCGGAAACTTAATTAAATTAATCAAGTGTCATTTATCAAACATGACACTAACTGTGAAACAAATAAAGGACACACCAACTAAAAAAGGAGTAAAAAAAAAAAAATACCCTACGAAATCGGAAAATTAAGTAAATCAAGTGTTATTAACCAAACGTGGCACTAATTTCAAAACAAATAAAGGACACACCACACCATGATTTTATCAAAATCTGTATCATCCGAACAAAATTAGGTTTCATTTTAAAAAAACTAGGTTTCATTAGAAAAAAATTAGGTTTCATTCAAAAAGAAATTTATTCGCATGACACCAAATTTCTTTTAGCTCTAACCGACAGATTTTCAACTATATAAGTCCTTCCAAAATCAGAAATTTCATCAGTTCTTCTAAATTTGCTAAACCCATTTAACGTTTATTTTTTACGCCAAGCAGTATGCCCACCATTCCCTTTTCGGATGTCACAATGTCCCCATCCCCAGAACTTATAGATTTAACAACTCCCCCATCATCTCCTCAGCCAACCCAGGGGGAGGACCCACTGCAAACGACATTCAACGCAGAAGAAGACCGGACAGAAGATGAGGATGGGACAGAGGGAGCAGAAGACGGACAGAATGTAGAAGACATGCTGACGGACGGGGAGGAAGAAGAAAAAAAGAAGAAGAAGAAGAAGAAGAAGAAGAAGAAGAAGAAGAAGAAGAAGAAGAAGAAGAAGAAGAAGAAGAAGGAGAAGAAGAAGAAGAAGGAGAAGGAGGAGAAGAAGGAGAAGAAGAAGTAGACGAAGAAGGAGAAGAAGAAGAAGACAACATGGAAGAAGAAGGAGAAGAAGAAGACAACATGGAAGAAGGGCATCCAGGGGCGGAAGGTGCTGGGGCACAGAGTCATCCAGGGGCGGAAGGTGCTGGGGCACAGAGTCATCCAGGGGCGGAAGGTGCTGGGGAGAGTCAGGGTCTTCCAGGGAATAGCGGTGCTGGGGGGCCAAATGTTCCGGCAAGCATGGCAGAAGATGTGGCTACTTGCTGCGTCTGTTACCAGCCAGCCACCACGATATTGACTGGCTGCACGCAGCATTGTAGAACGCGACTAAGACACTGCTTTACCTGTGTCATGCGCATCGTGGCCATGGCGCTGCCAGACCAGCCCACCTGCAGCTGGTGCCGACAGAAATTTAACGCTTTCGCACATGTGGGGACGAAAATGCTCTTTTTCAACGAAGTAAGTTTACATTTGCTATCATGTGATGTTGTACTTGTTGTGTAACACTCTTAATAGAAATTTTTAATTGCTAGTAGTTACTATTTCTATTTAAAACTGACTCTAGCTTAAACAAACTCAGATTATTACGTTGATACTATAATTTATCTTCTCGTTTTATAAAGAAATTATTTAGTAATCATTAATGTGTTAAGTAAATATAAACTTAGTGGGTTCATTTTATGATTTCAGACGATGGCCATAAACCACATGATCGAGCAAGCCCTCCATGTGCAGTACTTGGACTATATCGTCCCGCTTCCGCCCGTGCCAATGCCACAGTATCCAGTACAAAGCCCACCCACCACCCCGCCACCAGCACACCCACCACCAACGCCTGAACATGGCGCTTCCCCACCCCCTCAACCTACCCCATCGCCCAATCCATACGACTCCCCACAACATCAGCCACCTCCTGCCGATGCTTCACCAGCCGATTGGATACATTGGCTCCTTGAGGGTTAGACAATGTATACTACACAAAATTTTGAACCCCAAACATTTTACACACAGAGTCTACACGCTTCAAAAGCATTTAAGTGTAGCTTGTTTTGTTTTTTAATTAATTCCCTCCGGGTTCAAAATTTTATGATTAGTGTCCTGTGACTGTACATAGGCTATATATTGACATATTGCTATTTGCTATATATACATAGGCTATTGTTTATATATTGTTTTATTTTCAAAACTTTCACCACAAAACTAAACAAATAAGATTTTTTTAAGTATACTCACCACCAAACATGCTCATGTTTGGTATCAAATTAAAGCCCCTGATGAGGAGAATCATTAGAATCATTTACAAGGTAGATTATTGTGATAAGTCAAAATTGATTGATTTTCAATATGCAAATAAGGTGCTAATTTTTCGAAGTTTCCAAACATGGTCATGTTTGGTATCAAATTAAAGCCCCTGATGAGGAGAATCATTTACAAGGTACATTATTGTGATAAGCCAAAATTGATCGATATTTATTATGCAAATAAGGTGCTAATTTTTCAAACTTTCCAAACATGGTCATGTTTGGTATCAAATTAAAGCCCCTGATGAGGACAGTTGTTTACAAGGTAGATTATTGTGATAAATCAAAATTGATTGATTTTCAATATGCAAATAAGATGCTAATTTTTCGAACTTTCCAAACATGGTCATGTTTGGTATCAAATTAGAGTCCATAATGAGGATAGTTGTTTACTGTGTAAAATATCTTAATCAGAAAATGCTGATCGATATTTATTATGCAAATAAGGTGCTATTTTTTCAAACTTTTCAATCATGGCCGTGTTTGGTATCAAATGAAAGCTCATTAGGGGGAAAGATGTTTTTGATATAAATGACCGCAATATAAACAATTCAAAGTGACTTTTTTGTGTAAAATCAGATGTTTTTTGATAGCTTACTAGTATACTGTATGTGCTAATGTATGTTGAATTAAAAGTAGCTCTAATCCAGAACATGGTGTCATTGCGGGAAAAAATCACTAAGGTTACTCTAGTTTGATTATAATAATAGGAAAAAACCAAAACGTGCCCGTTTTCTTACTAAAATACGTCTATTAATTAAACACAATCTCATACCAGCCCTCTGTGTTCTTCCTCCACGGCTTGGGACGTGGCATAGGCCCATTACTGATTTTTTTATTTTTTTTAATTTTTTATTTTTTATTTTTTTTTAATTTTTTTAATTTTTTTAAATTTTTTAATTTCTTAATTTTTTAATTTTTTTGTAATTTTTCAAAACTTTTATTTTTAATTTTTTATTATTTTTTTAAATTTTTTTAATTTTTTATTTTTTTATAATTTTTTATTTTTTTTATTTTTATTGAAATTTTTTTTATTTTTTTATTTTTTTAAATTTTTTAATTTTTTTAAAATTATTATTTTTTTAAATTTTTTTAAAAAAATTTTTTTTAATTTTTTAATATTTCTATTTTTTCAATTTTTTTTGTTTTTAATTTTTTTTACAGTACATGACAGACATACATACATATATATTACAACACTACATACATACTATTAGTTTATTCAAACCCACAATATCTAACATGGTTAGGACGCATACATTCTAATCTCAAATGCGCTCCTAGTCTAGTAGTTAGGAACCCGCACAAGTGGCATAGTTTCAAAGTTGTAGCTTGCTTACTGAAAAAGTTTTTGATAAAAGGTTTTGGTTCCTCTGCAACTAAACCAAGGCCCACTACATCTAAAAAGCACTGACAATGTTTATAACGATTACAAGTTTTACATTTAGCCATCCCGAACTAGTGCACAACTATCAGTGGAGGGAATATCAGTATTGGATTGTTTGGCACAATTTTTCTTGGCATTAGTCTTTATATCAGTATCATCATCACTCTCACTTGATGATGATTCTTCTCCTAGTGAAGATGAGTGAGAATAATAAGTATGGTGGTTAATTTCCCATGCTTCCGTCAACACGGCGTGCTCCCACTTTTCAACGTACAACCGCACTTGATAGCAATCAGGCATATCATAATTAGCACAACAAACATCTCGAAATGCATCTTCGAGTCTATCATACATGTGCCCACAACGGGCTAGAGTAATTTCAGGGGAATAGAGGCTGTAAAAACCGACCACTTTCCAGGTATACATTTTGAATACTAACCATATTTTCGGAAACACGTAGCTTTTATACTTTTTCACAGCTATGAGTCATATAGCCTCAGGGAAAATAACTACACCTACGTATCATATAGCCTCAGGGAAAATAACTACAGCATGAGTCATTAGTTGCGCAACAACAGCGCAACAAACTTTTTCAACAACAAATACTGTAGCTGAACATAACATTTATTTAAAACTGTGATAGTATTGAAGAATAGGTTGAGTAACACCATTTATACAAACATTCCAAAATCGTTTTCCACAATATTTACACAATTCTTCCTCGTCTAGTATACAGCATCGATACAACAAGTCACTAATACATTCCGGACAATGTCTTGGTTTACTACGACATTCGTCAGTGCAGCCATCAAGAAGGCAGCGAGCAGTGTGAAGTTCACAATTGAGACAAACAAAGTCAGTAATATCTGATATATGGCACACATACCAATTTTTTCTGAAAGACCATGATTTTTCACCACACCACATGCACGGCACTAATTCATTTTTCTTCCAGCATTCCTTACCAAGTCTCAACAGACACTTATAACAATATCGTGGTTGTTGGAGACACTCTAGTGTACATTCGTTTAAAAAGCAGTTGGATCTTTCGTTTTCACAAATCAGACATGGGTTGTCTTGTACACTGGAAGATACTGTAAATTCAGATGGAGGACTCTCGTCGACCTCAGAAATGGTACAATTTTGCAGCTGAAAATGCATCTGCTCCATAACGATATTGACTAAT
>JASANF010009403.1:0-75146 GCA_030248245.1 Trissonchulus sp. WLG1_4
GTCCAGACATACAAACCAATGTTTACTTTTAGAATATATGAGTTGACATTGGGTGTATTTTGACGCACCACTTGGATAAGTGATAAGGGCGTACTTTCATTCGCTCGACTTTCAATTGCTCGACAAAACTTTAGGCTATGGGTAGATTAAAAGAAAAGTATGGAGTACGCTGACAAAGCAAGTTTATGTAGGTAGAACTGAACCACTATACAATTGTTTAAAAACTGCATGCACTGGTGTCTGAGCTAGCAGGCTTTAAAAACGAACAAGTCCGGCTGTAAGGCTGACTTTGCGACCCCCCCTCTTTGAACTAGGTTTGTCTGGAAAGGATTAATGTTAAATTAAATCAACTATCTAATTTTATGATCACCTAAGTAGCCAGTGGCTACAGTTTAAAGCCTGTTTCACACGATGGGGAAAACGCGTGGGGTGCCCCTTGGGACACCCCATGGGGTGCCACATGGCGCCACATGATGCCCCTCGGGTGCCCCGAGGGGCACCATGTGGCATCGTGTGACACCCCATGGGGTGCCCTACGTGGGGAAAATCCGTATCGCTCGCCGTGCGTTTTTACATGTGGCACCACATGCGACAGCCAATTAGTAAGCACTGTTGATGATCACGTGACTTCATACAAATGCTTAAAGGACATTTTTAGGGCTTAAACTCAATCATTAGAGTTAATTTTTTCACATTTGGTTAGTCTATTACGGCTTTTACGAATACGTAGCTCATGAATTATATTTAAGTAAGCTACAAATTTCAATAATTTTTATAAATTTTTACACGTAATTTATGCCCAAGGCACATATCACATATGTCAAAATTCAATGTAATACCTTCGTAAATACTTAGTATTTTGACCGTTTACGCGTCTAAAAATTTAAACTCCCGCGCGTTCATGCCCATCGTGTGAATACGTTACCCCAGGGGAATCCCCGGGGGACACCACACGGTGCCACATGGTGCCCCTCGGGGCACCCCATGGGGTGTCACACGATGCCACATGGTGCCCCGCGGGGCACCCCATGGGGTGTCACACGATGCCACATGATGCCCCACGGGGCACCCCTTGGGGTGTCACATGGGGTGCCCCACGTGGGGATTCCCCACGTTTTTCCCCATTGTGTGAAACAGGCTTAACCCTTTCGTGCCCAGAGGGATCATGGGAGATTCCACATTATCAACTGCCACATCTTTGGCTATGCAACTTGACTAGTCTATTCCAGCGACAGGATCTTTGAACTGGTTTTAATGTGACTGCTTATTGACTAGGTATTACTGCGAATAAATGGACCTTATTATATATTGCTAATGAATCGATGTGCGAAGTAGGGCTGGGCACGGTTACAATATCAGTATCCGTGTACACGGTTAAATTCGAAGGTTAGTAACCGTGTGTACACGCTAACTAACGGTTACTGCAATTATCCGCGTGTATACGCTAATTAGCCGTGTAAACGTGCAACCGTTTACACGCTAAGTATCCGTGTCCCCGTTTACACGGATACTAACCGAGTAAACGGTTACACGGTTACTAACGGTTACACGGTTACTAAACGGTTACACGGTTACTAACCGGTTACACGGTTACTAAACGGTTACACGGTTACTAAACGGTTACCGGTTACACGGTTAGTAAACGGTTACCGGTTACACGGTTACTAAACGGTTGGTTACTAAACGGTTACACGGCAGAGATGCACGGGGTGAATCGGCGAGGGGGGGTGCCCGACCCCTGTCGGAAGTGGGGGTAGTCCCTAGTTCTGGCCATTTTTCGGCGACAGCCGCAAATTTTTCGATTTTCAACTCATTTTTGGGGTACATTTTTCACCGCAGGCGAAAATTTTTGCAGTTTTTCAACTTTTTACGCATTTTTGGGGCACTTTCTTAGCCATCAGAGGGGAGTGGAGGGTTGAGGGGGGGGTGCCGACCCCCCTTACCCCCCCTATCTGCATCTATGTTACACGGTTACTCAACGTCAAGAAGCAGAGGGGGAGGAATGACCAAGGGAAGATACGAACCACCCATCTCTAGATCTGCAGACCAGCAAGCTACCATATGAGCTACAGGGACAATGCTGAGCTGTCCGTATAAATGCCTTTATATATATATCTTGAAGAATATAGCTTGCAGACACTTGCGTATATATATGAAGTAACACACAGGCAAATCGCTTGCGCACGATTGTGGGCTGATTTGCATAAATCCAGCAGCCAAACGAACATTTTTCTTAACGGTTACACGAAGTCGGAAAACGGATAGTGTAACCGGTTACACTATCCCTTTAGAGTAACCGTTTACACTATCCGTTTAGAGTAACCGGTCACACTATCCGTTTAGAGTAACCGACCGGTTACACTATCCGTTTAGAGTAACCGGTTACACTATCAGTTTAGAGTAAACGGTTACAGTATCCGCGGTTACTGTGTCTTAACGTGTACACGCTGTAACAGCTTAGCGTGTCCACGGTTACACGCGTGTACACGGTTCGTACCGTGTAACCGTGCCCAGCCCTAGTGCGAAGTCGGCGTTGCGGAACCTACGACTTCACAGTTTACGGAACCTACGACTTTGCGCCGACGAACAGATAAACTTACTTCGCACAGTTCTGTACTTAAATACGCGACATATGTAGATTTATCATATGTTCTCGACAACAAAATTTTAAGCTACATAAGGAGTGTGACGTTTGTGCGATTATATCCATGTAATTAGGTGGATTTAGGATGAAGTTTTAAGGGGGGCAAAAATTTTTTAGTTTTAATAGAATTTTTCCGAAACTTTTTGCCGAATTGTAGAAGACCAAAGGTGGGTCCATTGAGTGTAGACCACGACTGAATGGGTTCACTAGCAACAGTAAACTAACAAATGGGCCACCTACCGTAATCTTGGCTGCGGGTCCATGTTAGTATCCTAATTCGAAGATATCCATTTAATCCCTGGTTTTTACAAGTCTGTGTTACGTGTTGTCGAGTTTGCATATGTAAACCAACAGTTGGTTTATATGAGTTGTGCTACTGTTTTATTCAAGGTTGAGTTGGCATCAAATGTAGACACAAATTTACTCCTAAGTTACGGTTTTGTACTATAAAATCACAAAAATTTTGCATGCAGAGGGCTCCAATGTAATTTATTAAGGTTAATTTTTTAAAAATAGACGATTCTGTAAATCTAAAAAAAATTTCTAAAATTTCGGAAAAATTCCGACGATCCGACGAAACAAAATTTTCAAAAATTTCCCAACCCTAATCTTAGTAACAGTTGAAGGTCTTATGGCACGTATTCAAAATAATAAAAGACTAAAGTTGAAACTTGAGTTAAACTGACGGTTTATACCTCGGCTTTCATACCAAACGAAATTTTTATGTATGATGCAAAGATGCACCATTTACGCTACAAGAACAGGAAAAAGGGTTTCCAACAAAATTCGACGACAATCTAGCTCACAACGAGCCGTTTCATACTTTAATTTTAAATTAACTTTTTTACTTGCAGCAGACCATGTTCTACTTTTGCGCACACCCATTTGTTTCTTAAAAACATATCCAGTATGACACATTCTGACCAGTGAGGCAACCTCATTATTACTATTAGCATTTACATTCATAAAATTTGTTATTTATTTATTTTGTGTTTTGATTATGTTTATTTAAACCAGCAAGGTCACCAGTATCATATCGTTATTAGTTTAACACCATGTCACAATCAGTCATTTCATAATTAACTCAAACTGGATACTGTAAGCAACAAATAAAGCAGCATAGAAAGTGTCCCATTGGAAGATATCAGCTAACACTGATTTTTCAATTGTGATAATAGCGAACTCGCTGAGTTACATTTTAACAGTGTAGCTGCTTTTCTAGGCTTTGGTTCATTTGAAAATTATTTTGATTGTTCTAAGTAAGTAATCGGTAGAGAACTGTTATACTGCATCGTTAGTCAGGCACCGTTGTTGACGAGCGTTCACATGACAACTGTTTGCAACCAGGGGCCTGTTGCATAAAAGTCATAGGTTATAAAGTTAATAGGTTCACAATGCATAAGTTAATAAGTCATAAGATTTATGACTTTTTGTTGCATAAATACACTTATAGTCATAGGTTAGTTTTTCATAAGTCAGCTTAAATTTTCATAAGTCAGCTGCAAATTTTCATAAGTCAGCAGATATTTTCATAAGTATAATATTTTTGTTTTGTGTTTTGTACACAATAAGAAATTGTTTATGTGGTCACAGTCCTTAATTTTCGTTGTTATGTTTTGTTTGTTGTAACTATTTTTAATCCCCTGTTTTATTTTTGTTACTTCTACACAAATACATCATTGAATAGAAATAAATACGTTATATTATACTGTATTTTGTATATATGTAATTGTTTTCAGGTTTAAATGGTTCAGAAAAAAACGAACCAAAATTGCAGCTTTAAACTTAATAAAAGACAACAAAGACAGACTATTTTGCGCCACTCGAGAAACAATTTGTGTGACAAAAGTCATTCCAAAGCAACAATAATTGGACTATTTTAAATTAAGTAATTTTTTCAAATTAGTTCAGTAAATTTCTGAACCAATTTGACTAAAGTTTTGTATAAAAACTAACTAATATCTTGACAAGTATTGTCCAAATTTTGGGAAAAAATTTTGTACAAAAACTACTATAAAAGTTGAAACAATAGGTAGTAGGGTTACCTATTGAAAAAAGCCCGGTTCACACTGACGCTTCAGTTTTAAGTTTTAAGGTTTCAAGGTTTTAAGGTTTTTAGTTTTAAGAATTGTGTTCACACTGCAGTTTTAAGTTTTAAGGTTTTAAGTTTTAACGTTTTAAGGTTTTAAGGTTTTAACAAAAAGCGTTCACACTAGAAGCAGCAGTTTTAAGGTTTTAAGGTTTCAAGTTTTAAGGTTTTAAGGTTTTAAGGTTTGCTGCTATTCACACTGGAGTTTTAAGTTTTAAGTTTGAGCTAACGTTTTGAAAGGAGTAATTTTTGTTAAAACGCACAGGATGTGTTAAAAACTCGGTACCGGGAGTCACCTTTCTTGATTTGAAAATGTTAGTACCCACACTAATGTGCCGCCTCCGACTTTCCTCAAAAAATCAAAACTGGCCGAGTGACCTTGGGTGAGTTCTGTCAGACCTTCCCCTCCAATCAAGACGTTAAAGGGCTATTTCGGTCGCAACATAGGACTAGCTAGAATAGGGATGAGTGCAATACTCTTCCCTATTACAGAATATGTACTCTTGGCTCTGTACATATGTCGCCAAAAGAATTCAATGAGCTGTTAGGTGAGCGTGATCAAAACCTTGTGAAGTAAAGATATATAATAATATGTTGCAATTATTTTGCATTTCATTTGCATTTACATAGGTTAGATTGATCATTATCTTAAAGCTAACGCTAAAGGTAAAGACAGTACAGATAGACAGACACCCAAAGCTTTTGAAACCAATGAACATTTCAAACCCTCTTTGACGTTGGCTTTGTTCGACGCTCCGTTAATACGTACGTGCTATGCAGCTGCTAGCGTTCCCGCCAAACAGTCAAACTAAAATTCATGCCAAAAACCCGTAGAGAAACTGTAGCTGAACTCACAAAACATGACTTGGCACGAAAAAGGTGCCGCTGACTTGCAAACTGTTCATAATAGTGATAAACATAGCGCAGTCAAACCAGCTGATCAGTTTGACCACTAGAAGTGAGCACGTGACGCGTATCAACAGTCTGTGATTGGCTGTTTCTTAAAACTGGTTTTAAGAGATAAAATATATTTATCTCCAGTTTTAAAATTTTTAGGAGCTTAAAACCTTAAAACTTAAAACTGTGGACGGCAGTGTGAATGCTCTGCCTTAAAACCTTAAAACCCTAAAACCTTAAAACTTAAAACCTAAAAACCTTAAAACTGCAGTGTGAACGCTCCACCTTAAAACCTTAAAACTTTAAAACCTTAAAACCTTAAAACTAAAAACCTTAAAACTGCAGTGTGAATACTACTCTTAAAACTTAAAACCTTAAAACCTTAAAACCGCAGTTTTAAGGCTCAGTGTGAACCGGGCTTAAATTTATAGGTACTTATCAACTGGCGTGCGTTTTCATAAGTAGTATATGCAATGCACACCTTTTGAACTTATGAAATTTTATTTATGACTACGCACAGCGACACTTATAGCCTATAACTTATGAACCTATTGCATTATGCAACTCAAATGAAGTCATACCTAAGAACCTATGGACTCATTAACCTATAAATAAAAAATTTTATGCATCAGGCCCCAGATTGGTAAACTACATATAGGATGATACATACACCGAAGTCCATCCAAACAAGCCCAATCGGTGGCAAAATTTTAAGAAAGCATCAAGTAATATTTTTAAGTATACCTACAAACTGACCAGTCAATAAAAACCTGTGTGTAGCAACATCTTGTAAATCTACAGTAGGCTGGAACCTAAAGTGAATGAAACGCCTTTCTTTATAATTTGTTTTTCGCCGCTATTGCATAAAATTTCGCAAATCACAACGACTTTGACATAATTTGGTACATAGCTATTAAGGTCATAAATTCTAATTTAAGCTTTTTCAGAATCAGTTCTGAAACAACATTTTCATGGTATCCGCAACACAAAATTTATTATCTACGCTACACATAAGTTTTGGTGCAAGATAAACCAATTGTGTTTGCTGAATAAGGACTTGCTTAATTAAATTGAGCATATCTACAATCTGGCGTACAACGAACAGATCAAAACGACAGAATTTGTCACCAAGATTTTGTCCGGAAATAGTTTTTAGATTTCACTTGGCGAAAATTTTCATTAAATCATAGTTTAATTATAGCAAACATCTGCTAAACAGAGTATGTACAAACAGAATTATAGCAAACGCAAACACTAAACTTACACTTGTAGTTGAAACAAGGACTTCGGCTGAGTGTGACTGTGAAGGGTTTACACAACCTCTCTTTACTGTCACTTCTCCTTACTACCACTTCTTTCTACTACAACTTCTATCTACGGCCACGTCTATCTACTAGGATTACTGTAGTTTTCTTTTTCACACTAAACAATAGGGTCAAGTCATGGCGCCAGTTTGGCGGGTTAAGGCAAGTTTCACTTAATATCCATTAGGCAGTTATCAGTGTATTGTACAATTATGGCGGAGTTCGTTGCGGTTGAGGAAATTTTACTCAGTCGCGGCGGAACGGGTTTCGTATTTAACGAGTTTTTGTTGTCAAAAATATCCAAAAACCGAATAAACTTTATGTTCGGTGCAAGGATTATGTGCAAGGATTGTCTCGTTGCGGAGGATGTACAGCCTGGATAATGCAGCTTACATATGTGAAGTGACTGGCTTCGTTGCGCCGATACATATATACGTACGGGCAGCCAGAGTTAATTTGCATATTTGTATGCACTGGTGTGTGTTGGAATGTCCGGCTGGTCGGTGTTGTGATGGCGGCAGCCATGTTTGATTTTATTAAAACCGCCTGCACGGTAGTGCTGTTTTTTCAGCGTCGGGTTTTTCTGAGCCGGTAGGCTTTCTGTGTTAGGTTTAGTAAGAGCCGGTAGGCTCTTTTATTGTTTGTATTTGGCCTAGTAAGGCCTTAAACTTCACTCGTACATGTTGATAGCGTTCTGCAACGCCTACAGAACGAGTTTTACCAGCGCCATCCTCACGACTACTTGGCAGCGGTTGCTCATACTACACCGCGTCCTCTTTGGCTGTGACTTTTTATTAAAAAATTTACAATTTGAAAGTTAAACTAGCGTATAGTATTTTTTAAATGATAATTAAAACAATGATTGAATGAAAAAGAAAACCTCATCGAGATTTGAACTTGTACCACTGGATTCACAGTCCAGAACGCTAACCACTACACTATGAGGCCGTGTTGATTGTTCGTAAAATGTTATATAACTTGGACTAGAAGTATTTTATCGGATTCAAAAATTAAACGAATAAGCTCGTCTGTTGAGTGAGAGGTGTGCCTTCTGACTGAGTACTGATCATGACCTTGGAGTGTCTATATTCCGCAGAAAATATGCGGCATATGCCGCATATGAATAAATGCGGCCATAACCGCGCATTAGAGCAACGTTTTGGCAAAAAGTGAAACATGAAAAGAAAAAAATGATTGTCATTTTTGGACGAAAGGCTAGTTCTTGTTTCTGTTTAGTTATGTTAGTCTACAGAAGCCAGTGCGCATGTAATGTACTGGTCTCAAAAGTGTAAACCTGCTAATAAAATTGAGGTACTAAATTTCATTGAATACCTACAGTTAACTATCGTTCATTAAAGACATTATGTTAGCTGCCGATTGGCCAGTTTAACTAATCATGGTTCTTGTTCAAAATAAACTGTGGGGGCAACAACTACTAATAACAGATACGTATGCGCCTATAGTCGTTGGTTTAGACGTTGTAAAATTCCTAAGTAAAATAATATTTCATTATGGTAAAGCTCTATTTGTTTTTTCATGTTTTTTAAGACACTGCTTGCTGAGTCGATTCACAGTATTTACGTTTCAGCAGACACTGCTTTACATCATCCTCTACACAACGGTCGGTTTAGCTCAGTTGGTAGAGCATCCGACTCTTGGTTGGTGGTTCGAACTCACCCCGGCAGTCACTTTTTGTAAATTTATCATACCGCTCTTTTGCACTGCAGGCAGTCAGGCAGTACAGAATACAGTAACTGATCGAGTTACCAGCCCTTCCAGTGTTAATTAACACTGGAAATTTGACCTACCCCAAAATACACAGGATTTAGAGATACTTTATACGCGGCCCCTAAGGGGGCCACGTAAAAAAAGCATGTGAGATAAAATAGTAAGGATGTTGTCAAGGAAAAACATACCATATCTGGTCTATGACACACTTATTACCGACATTATAGCTGCACTTGATTTTACGCTGCCTCTACAGACGCATCCTAGCTAAAACTTTTAAGTTTCACCTTACCACCGTAGCACTAAAGTCCAGTCTACACTCCCAATTGGGGTGGAGGCTGGAGGGCTAGCCTAGCCTCCGCCTGATTAGAAATTCTGGGACAGATCTAAAATTATAGGTAATAGTAGAATAGTAGTAGAATCGTCCAATAAAGGAAGCAGATGGCAGAATCAGTGTTGCTGCAATCGTTTTGCGAGACATAATAAAATTGAGCATTGACAAGACACACGATTCAGTTTGGTGCAAATTTAGTGGAAGTTAGGTAGTGCTAGTACAAGATTTGGTGTGAATTTGGCAGTGCGAATACAAGGTTTGGTGCATATTTGAACCCAAAAAATGGAGTTTGGTGGAAGTTTGGTACGGGTTTGGTAGTATGAACTGACCTTAATTCTCCATTCAACGCATTTGTAAAGGCCTATTCACACAAAGGAGCATGAGCGGGCGCATGCTATCATTAGAATTTTCACACTGCCTGCTGCACTATTTCACACAATGCAGCGTGTGAATGTTCTAATTATAGAATGCGCCTACTGGTGCGGCCACATATCATTTTTGTGCGGCCGCCTCAGCGGCCGTGCATACTTGATTCAGTCAATGCACTGAAACCAAAATTGCATGTAAATCTTGCTTAGTTTCAGTGCATTGAACTGAAGAGTGCCCTCTGCACTGAAGTCAGACACAGACAGCGGCTGACCATGACGTGCATGTGTACAATGTGTGTGTGTGTGTGTGTGTGTGTGTGTGTGACTGTGTGAGCGTGTGTAATGTGTGTTGTGTTGGTACAGGTATAAGACGCTGCTGTCGCTTGGCATAATCAATGTAAGGTGGCAACTATATACATCTATTTGTTAATAAACAAAAGGTGGACTACCCACTAATAATACTGAACGTCGCGCCATTTTGAACCTATGAAGAACGTGACCAACGGTCTCGAAATTGGTAGCTTAGATTTTGACATTAAATTCTGCTTTTTCCAAAAACTGTTAAAGATTCAATGTTACATAATTGTTCCAAATTTTCAATCAACGCATTCTCAGCAAAGTTTTTAACACCTATTGAATAACTTTATGAAGCATAAAAAGGACATGTGAAAAGTGACAAAAACGGTTTCGGGAATTTTTTCAACTCGGTGTCGTTTCTCTTCGTCAGTCGTGTCAGCATCGTGTCGACTTGGTTCAAAAAATTTTGTCCTGTTTCCTATTTTTATGCAGACTAATGGCTTTGATGTTTTGTGCAATGGCATAATCTGCAAACACGACAGTGGAATTTGCAACACAGTAATATAAGAAATGAATAATCTAGCAGCATTGATAAATAGTGAATGCACTGTCTTTTAAAATGTAGTGCTTGCCGCGCTATATTTTACAGAAACGGTAAAATAATACTGACTGTCATGTGCAAAAATACATAAGCTCGTCAAGAAAAGTGCTTGTTTAGAAATAAAAGGTAAAATCAAAATCAAAGCATTTATTTTTGCATTATTTTTGCTATTAAACGTGCTAGTTTCTATAGCTTGGTATAACTTTTGAATGGCTAGTAGTGGTCTTTTGCACTTTAAAGAACTTGATTAATAATACATTTTTGCATATATATATATATATATATATATATATATATATATATATATATATATATATATATATATATATATATATATATCTGTATTTTCTTTTTACATTCATCGTAGTAGATGTTAGGGCTCGGAAATCCGCTTATAAAATTTTTACATTTTTTTCAAAACGCTTTGTGTTTTCTTCTGTATTGCCATTCCTAGGTCAGTGTTCGAGCATCACAAGCACCATTCATTAGCAGCTGCTGAGCTAACTTAGTTATGTTTTAAAACATATTTTAGGAAAAATGCTTGCAAACGCTGGAAAAATTTTGAGTCGAGCAGCAATTGAAGGAATTCGTGATATTTGTAAAACTCCGAGAAACAAAGCTGACCAAATCTTTCGCGGCGTTACGACTGTTCTTTTTCTTACACTAATCTTTGCATGGGTGGTGTCTACTCATGGGTTGATTGTTGAGTTCTGCAATAACAACAAAGGCAATGATTTCAAAATCACTACGGAATCGGATTGGCACTATCCTGCCGTTGTCATTTGTCCTAATTTGAGGTATGTTACATACTGATTGTTTACAATTCAGGCCAACACAAAATTTTACAGAGGGTTATGATCCACTATTTATCAGTTCTTATATCAATAGTGCTAGCAATTGACATATTTGGCCTCAGCTATCTCTTACGATTTTTATGCAACAAGCAAAACATGAAGTAGGGCTGGGCACGGTTACAAAGTTAATGTCCGTGTACACGGTTAGTTTCGAAGATTACTAACCGCGTGTACGCGGTTACTAAACGGTTACACGGTTACTAAACAGTTACATGGTTACAACGTCAAGAAGCAGAGAAGGATTCTTTACTAAACAGCATCAGCCCAGAGGAATGACCCAGGAAAGATACGAACCACCCATCCCTAGATCTGCAGACCAGCAAGCTACCATTTGAGCTACTGGGACAATGCTGAGCTGTCAGTATAAATGCCTTTATATATGTTGAAGAATATAGCTTGCACACGCATGCGTATATGAAGTAACACACGGGCAAATCACTTGCGCACAGTTGTAGGCTAATTTGCATAAATCCAGCAGCCAAACGAACATTTTTCTCAACGGGTACACGAAGTCGGAAAACGGATAGTGTAACCGGTTACACTAGCCGTTTACAGTAACCGTTTACACTATCCGTTTAGAGTAAACGGTTACAGTATCCGCGGTTACCTACTGTGTCTTAACGTGTACACGCTGTAACCGCTCCGCGGATAGTGACCCCCAACCGTGTACACGCTAAGCTTAGCGTGTACACGGTTACACGCGTGTACACGGTTACACGCGTGTAAACGGTTACACGCGTGTACACGGTTACACGCGTGTACACGGTTACACGCGTGTGTACGGTTTGTACCGTGCACAGCCCTAAAGGCCGATTCACACGCTGCGATTTTGCCGCAACGTTCTCGCCGCTGCGGCAAAACGCACTGCCTGAGCAGACGCAGCATTTTCAGTGCGGAACGCATGCGTCTTGATTTCTCCGCAGCGTTTTAAACGCCAGACTGCAGTTTGGCCTGCGATTTTAGTGCGTTTTTTGATGCTGCGGACGGGTTGGTTTCAACAATATTCGCAAAGCTGTTTGTCATATTCTTAAAACAATAAAGACGCAGCAAAATAGTTTGCAAGGCGCAACGTTTGTTCAGACACTGCGTTTTCTGTGAGACACCCTGCGTCTTGCGTTTTGCGTCAAAATAGCAGCGGCAAAAATGCACCGTGTGAATCGGGCTTAACATGAAGTGACTCAACCGTTTACCTGTTGCGGCACACCGCAACAGGTCCTTATGATGGCCCGGAACAAAAACGCTGGGCTACGTGATAAACTTAAGCATACTTGTGTGTGCGTGTGTGTATCAATGTTCACAACAGCGCATTGGGGTGCGTTAATGCACTAGCGCTCGTTTCATCTGTGTGTGTTGGTTGGGTAACTGAAAAAAAAAAGTTGTTTCAAATCAAACTAGCTTTCATTTGATGTACATATACATAACGTCAAATTTTGTTCAACTTGAAATTTCAACTAATTTTTCAATGGGAAAAAATCTTTAAATCGATATACCTAAAAATTATATATGGCTTTTGATACTTTTTAAAACAGTTCTAAGTAGCTACTTGCTAGTTGCAACTGTTCAATAAGTCGTTTGTGTAGGCAAACCTTTCTAAAAAATTTCCGAAATACGTTGACCAACATTGACGAAAATACACTATTTTTCAAACTAATTTTTCGTTAGCTACTTTCTGGCTTCTGAAACTTTTCTCAACGGATTTTAGTACAGAAAAATTAGCTCTATTTTTTAGAAAATACGTATGTGTAGGCAAATTGCAGGTTTCTAAAATTCAGCTATTGTGCTCATTTTTTCAAGATTACTGTCAGCTGCAAAAACGGATCCAATTGAAACTTTGCACACGGTTAGAACAGACGTATATGGAGGCAGCGAGCTTCTTGAATTGTAATTTTTATGATTTGCTTCAATATGACAGGCTTTGTAAGACGTCCGTTTCTATAAAAAATAAAATACCTAAAAATTTGTCGCCACTAACTAAAATTTGACAAAAATGGTGTCTCGGTCAGATAACTGTCTTTAAGTTAATGAGTGTTAAATTTGGTTAAGGTACCGCTGAGCTACGTCGTTTCAAAAATTAGACAAATTTTGCAAAATTTCAATTTTGATGTCGTCATAAAATTTGCTGAAATGCTCCCAGAAATTTCAAACTTGACAAAAAGACGTGTCTGGTGTCTGTCTTGGCTGCACTTGAGCAAAAAACTTTATATCAGCAAGAAAAGAAAAATTATAGCAATTTGATTTGTTGGAAGTTACTCAGAGCGCCCCCTTAAGTGATTTAAACTCTACCGATTATGAGCTGCACTAAAAACTACTGTTACTGGTGAAGACTATACGGTAGCTCGTGGTCATGGATCATAACTTAATAAATTTTGCACAGAATTGCTGCTTGTTAAATTTTAGATTTAAACCATCTACTGTGTCCAAAGTTGCTGGTGACATTGGTATTTCAAATCAAACCCTGAGCGTATACATTGATTCCTATTTTGGAGTTCAAGCAATCAAAACATTTTATGATTTGGATTATAATTATGCTCGCTTGTTTCAACTCTGGGGCAAAGGCATTCGAGACGCAGAAGATAGCTTGTATAGCTACTTGAAAAAGAAACAACAAACGTTTGTGTCTTTGATTGGACAAATTTCTTATAAGTGCAAGGATATTATTCAAGAATGCAAAACGCGATTAAATAGAATCGATTGCTGCAAAACCTATATGTTCTCTCCTTTTGGTTTTTGCCCCTACGTTCATTTGGGTAAAGCGCTACCAGATATGTTAAGCTCGGGTAACTTACTTAGACTGTTTCAAAATGTGTAACAAATTAACCCTTTAATGCCCAGAGCATCTCGCGCCAGGCACCCTGATTCTGACACCTTCTAGTTTTTTGATCATTGCTCGAGTTACGTGCATCGTAGAGAGATCGCGAAACCACCATTCGATAAAGAAATGAATGGTGCATAAAACATAGTCAGTCGATTAATTGTCTATGACGCACTGTTTTTGCGTTATAAGCGCTCAAAGTTGAGAATTTGTGAAAAAATTGCGCCATCGCTCAGGCATAATATGTACCTCCCCCTAGAGTATTAACAGAAAAGTCGTGCGCTTGCCATAATTGAAGGCTAGCAATAGAGTACAACATTTGTTGTATCTGATGCATACAAAGCTGACTGCTGGCGGCGCAACCCAAAACCTTGATGAGGTCACGAAGAAAATACTACTTTTGCGATGAAGAAAAGTTAAATTTGCACATTGCTTATGGAAGCAAAGGTTTTGTTGTGTGGCAGAAGATTCAAAATTTGGCCACTAAATATAAAGATATAAGCTTTCTGAAAAAACAATTTGCAGTTCAACTGAATAGAATGAACAAATCAAGTTTTATGGCCCCCGATTGGGTATTCATCACGTGATGTGCCAAATGGCAGCTCTGGGAATTAAAGGGTTAAGTACGGTTAAAATGTGGTTGAAAAAATTTGATTTGTCCTGTGTACTTTTTATTAGGTATGTTTGTTCTTTTTAAAATAGTACACATGATTCTACTTTAAAAACTTTGTTTTTTAATTTCTAAAATTTCGAATGTTTACAGGAATGCATATTGAATTGGTGGCTCCTGGAGAAAAACCACTTATGCCCCACATTGGATTGGATCAGTATGAAGGCTTCGTCGCGATCCTTATTCGTGATGAAAAAGAATTAACTGCAGAATATTTTAAAGTACCACCTGGTTATCATTCAGTGTTCTCAATATCAACTATTAAGATTGTGAAAATTAAAGATTCTTCCTGCTATGACTACAAAAATATGTCACAAATTGTGTGCATATATAGTTGCCTTTTTAAATACACAACGGATAATAAGAATTGCACTTTTTTACCTTTGTTTAATTTTACATTCAACCAAGAAGTGTGTCGAACAAATACACTGATTTCTTCGTTTGGAAAATTTGCTGCAAACAAGGAACAAGTAGCAGCAAATGCGAAAATATGCAGGAGCGTTGTTTGTCCGGCTCCATGTGACAGAAGTTATTACGAGCTTACAATCACCAATTCCAAGTAAGCGGACACGCTTAAAACGTTAAACATAATAACATAAAACAACAATCACTAACAAATACTAACATTAGTTACTACATAATGTATTTATTGCATTTTTATTTCAAATATTTTTTGTCCAATTAAAAAGGTTTAACAACTAGTAAATTTATTAGAAGTTTCTCTTTCCAGCTTGAATTGACCTTTTTAAAATGTATTTACTATTTATAATTTTTTAAAGAGGTTAATATTGAAATTGAGCTGCATATTTTTTTGTTGGGCAATTTATAGTGAACAGCCAAAACGAAACGTTTTTCAGTTCATTTGACCTTAAACTTGAAGAAAGATATCGTAAAGTTTTGAGAGCCATATTAGTACTACTAAGCTTGAAAAAGCATTGATGCTACACTAACAAATACTACATTTTTTTCACTTTTTTCAAACAAACTTTTTTCAAAATTATAAAAGTAGTGAGTAGTGTTTTTGCTTTTCTAAACAAGAAGAAAGCTTTATTGTTAGATAGCTGGATACTGTATTTTTGTTTATTGGTCAGTAGTTAGAGTTAGACGAGTAGTAGTCTGTAGTTAGAGAATTAGACTTTTATGACGATCGTGATTTGCTCTATGCTCCGGCCAAAACAGCAGTTCGACTTCTTTATTTCAAAATTCAGATGCATCGACCCGCACTGATGTAGCAAAAGACCTGAAAAGAGGACACTAGCCCGTTTTCAATCTGCAGTGTGGTAGCGCTAGTAAAGTGTAGGCATGGGCACGTTTAAACGGTTTGAACCGTTGAAACGCGTTTAAACGTTTAAACGGTTTGGAATCGTTTAAACGTTTCCGGGTTCAAAAAACGCGGTTTTCGAACCGTTTAACGTTTAGTACGTTTAAACGTTTAAACGCATTTAAACGTTTAAACGTTTAAACGCTTACACGTGTAACCGTGTAAAATACGCGTTTAAACGCTTACATGTTCAACCGTTTAAACGTTTAAGCTTGCTTCTTCAACCGTTTAATCGTTTAAACGCGTTTAAACGCTCACTTGTGTAACCGTTTAAACGTTCAAACGCGCTTAAACGCTCACTTGTTTAGCCGTTTAAACGTTTAAACGCGTTTAAACGCTCACTTGTGTAACCGTTTAAACGTTCAAACGCGCTTAAACGCTCACTTGTTTAACCGTTTAAACGTTTAAACGCGTTTAAACGCTCACTTGTGTAACCGTTTAAACGCGCTTAAACGCTCACTTGTTTAACCGTTTAAACGTTTAAACGTTTAAACGCGGTTAAACGTTTAAACGCGGTTAAACGTTTAAACGGTTAAACGTTTAAACGCGTTTAAACGTTTAAACGTTTAAACGTTTAAACGCGTTTACGTTTAAACGTTTAAACGGTCAAAAAACGTTTACAACCGGAAAACGCGTTTAAACGTTTAAACGCGTTTTTTCATCTGTAAACGCGAGCGTTTAAACGTTTACAGATTTTTGTAAACGTGCCCATGCCTAGTAAAGTGGGGTCAGCTGTTGCTTCACTTGTCACTGACTAAGACACCAGCGTGTTAACGCTTGGCGCAGCCTAGCGAAAATACGATTGAAAATGTGTAAATTTCAAACGTGTAAACGTTTTGATTTTCGACACGATTCCTAAACAAAAGCAGGTTGAACCGTTAATACACGGCAACGCAATGATTTGTACAGAATTCATGATCCGATTGACTCATAAAAAAGAGATGCAACACATCCCCAACTAACTAAATTACGAGAATATGGATCAAAATGTATGTAAAATTATACCTGTCAATCTCCACTATAGTTCAATGACAATAGTTTTGAAATTTGGCGGAAAGCGCCAGTCATAATACTCATAATATTGCTTTGTTGCCAGTACTGTTTTTTAGAATCGCAAAAAACCCTAAACGCAACTATTCTTCACTCAATGAAGTCGAAACCTCACGACGTGCCCGACTAACATTAGTCTCAGAAGATCGTATGTTAAAGTTGTACAAGGAACAATATATAATGTCTTACGAAGCATTATTCAGCAGTATTGGTGGAATTCTCGAAATATGTGTTAGTACATTCATCTGTTAATTATATCGGTCCCTTTAATGAGCTAGATTAGGTTTGACTTCCTAAGTTCGGAACAATTTGATGGCGCTTTGCACTTTGCAGGCATTGCAGCCGGCATAACCAGCAGTGTGAGGGAGCCAATGAGCGCAAACACGAGCGGTCGCGCCAGATAATAATTAAAGTTCGATAATTAAAGGCCCTCGCCACGAAATGGCCTTAAGAACTTGAAGTGAATTTTGATTTTGACGCATCATAAACGATTTCCATAAAAGTATACACATTTTTTTAAAGTTAGGGTAAATACTGTCCACAATAAGTACCCTATTTGTCGGCGCAAGACGAGCTGTATCCTTCGCAAAAAAGCGACGAAGGTTGGCCAGAAAGTGACAAACGAAAATTTTGCATTTTGTTATCTGGGTCTCTCCCTAGTTTAGTGTCCCAAAGCTGAAAATATTTTGTTTAACACAAATTGTCAGTATTTATGAACTTTGTTTTGCAAAAAAATCGCGAAAAGCGATCAAAGTTGGCCGAAAAGTGACAAACAAAAATTTTGCGTTTTGTTATTTGGGGCTCTAGTATAGTGTTCCAAAGCGAAATGTATTATGTTTAACACAAATTGTCAATATATATCACCAAGAGTACATAATTATGCACTCTTGATATTACGTTTCTTTCGTAAAACAGAGATAAAATTTCGCAAAAAGTAACAAGAGGTGTCCGAAAAGTGACGAACAACTTAATTTTTCACCTTCTTACGTTTAAGATGGTTTCTTCAACATTTTAAACAATGAACAAAAAATTAAAAACTTTTCTTCGTCACTGTGTCGGCACTTTTTGTGAAGCGTCGTCTTCTATTTGCAAAAAAGCTAATAAATATTGATGATTTGTGTTAAACATCATTTTTGCTTTGAAACACTATACCTAATAACTCCTGATCACAATAACTTTTTGTTACTTTCCGGCCAACCTTCGTCGTTTTTCGCCAAGGATAAAGCTTGTACGCCAACGAACAGGGAGTTTTTTGCACAGTACCTACTGTATTTGTGTTTTTTGATTTTTCAATAGGATGTCTACTATACCAAAAAGAAAGCTAATGAGCTTAAAAACAATGGGTTGATTTTACAAAGGCAGTTTTATAAAATAATAAAACCATGGTTTTATGTACGTTTTCATATGAAAAGCACATAATTTCATTGCGAAATATTGCCTGATTCGTTGCAATTTTAGCCCATTTTCTTCAAACATGGTTGTAGCTCAGTTAAAATTTCCGCAGAACAAAGGCCTAAGTGCTCCAAATTTTCAAATTTAAACTGAGTTAGGATGATGATTCAATGTGCTCTAACAAAACTTTACATTTCAGATGGGAGCTTCTGTATTAGCCGTTTTTCAACTATTTGGCTTATGCTTTGAGATTATTGCGGCCCCGAAAAACGCTCACCGTGAAAAACAAAAGACCTGAATTGATTTTTTTATTATTAACAAAACGGTTTTTCAACTATTTGGTTTATGCTTCGACATTATTGTCGCAATGAAAAAACTTATCGTGAAAAAAGAAAAACAATCGCTTTACCATTATTAGTAAAAGTTAGTACGCACTTATGTAGCAAATAGTTATCAGTAGTTGTGTTTTTATCACTTTTGAAGTTTCTGTTAGTCACAAACTTAGTTTTCACTAAGACAAGAGTGCATAATAAGAAGAGTATGACACTCGTCCAATTCCTGGCAGGGGTCGGAATTACAACCTGCGACCATTAACTCCAAAAACAGGCCACGAATTGGACCATAGTACCACCCCCACAAACTGGACCCCGGTCCAAAACGTGGCAGGGGTACCACCCCACAAACCCGACCCCGGTCCAAAACGGGGGGGGGTGGACCCCCCCCCCCCCAAATCAGACCCTAGTGGTCAAAACGTGGGGGGGGCACCCCCCCCACAAATTGGACCCCGGTCCAAATCTTGGGGGGGGGGTACCCCCCCCACAAATTGGACCCCGGTCCAAATCTTGGGGGGGGGGTACCCCCCCCCCCCACATTTTGGACCCCGGTCTGAAAATGGACCCTAGTGCCAAATCACCAAAATTTTGCTCAAAATGCAGTTTTCGGCAAATCTGTGCCCTGTTGGGGCTGCTCAGCCTCAACTTTTGGCTTGTGGGGTTGCCGACCCCTGCAAGGCCGGGTACAACCTATTGTATTCGTTTTTCTGGATGCTTTTGTTGATTATTTGAAACATCAAGGGTCCCCCCTTGTGAACTTGAAAAACTTTTGGTAATGGATTGGTCTGAAAACTTTTTTCTATGGGTGATTTAGGTCCCAAATTGCGGATCCGACAAGCGTTTTAGTTTGTGCCCGTCTGGACTTCCGTACTGCCTCACCTAGGGGGTTAAAATGGGCAAATTTTTCAACAATGCGGATTCTTTGTTTTCTGGGGTAATTTTACCTCCTGAAAACGAATTTGAGCTCCATTATTGTGTGTACGGCTCGCAAAAACCTGTGCGACCGCCTCCCTTCCAGAGACCCAAGGGGTCCAATTTTCTAATTCGAGATTTTGACGTCCCCAGGGGTAATTTGGGCATTTTGGGCATTTCGAAAATACATTTTTAATTTTTTTTTAAAATTTTAAAAAAATTTAAAATTTTAAAAAATTTGACTTTTTTTCAGATTTTTTTCTGGAATTGTAATTGTGTGGTTGTACTGTCTTAAAAAAGTTTTAAAATCTTCAAATTGGTACAAATCAAAAAATTTTAGGAAACATAAAAATTTTAAATATTTTTAAATTGCGTGATTTTGATGTTTTAGGATTATTTCGGCATTCCGGAAAGCAAATATTAGCGTTCCAGAAAAAAATCTGAAAAAAAGTCAAATTTTTTAAAATTTTAAATTTTTTTAAAATTTTAAAAAAAAATTAAAAATGTATTTTCGAAATGCCCAAAATGCCCAAATTACCCCTGGGGACGTTAAAATCTCGAATTAGAAAATTGGACCCCTTGGGTCTCTGGAAGGGAGGCGGTCGCACAGGTTTTTGCGAGCCGTACACACAATAATAAAGCTCAAATTCGTTTTCAGGAGGTAAAATTACCCCAGAAAACAAAGAATCCGCATTGTTGAAAAACTTGCCCATTTTAACCCCCTAGGTGAGGCAGTACGGAAGTCCAGACGGGCACAAACTAAAACGCTTGTCGGATCCGCAATTTGGGACCTAAATCACCCATAGAAAAAAGTTTGCAGACCAATCCATTACCAAAAGTTTTTCAAGTTCACAAGGGGGGAGGGACCCTTGATGTTTCAAATAATCAACAAAAGCATCCAGAAAAACGAATACAATAGGTTGTACCCGGCCTTGCAGGGGTCGGCAACCCCACAAGCCAAAAGTTGAGGCTGAGCAGCCCCAACAGGGCACAGATTGGCCGAAAACTGCATTTTGAGCAAAATTTTGGTGATTTGGCACTAGGGTCCATTTTCAGACCGGGGTCCAAAATGTGGGGGGGTACCCCCCCCAAGATTTGGACCGGGGTCCAATTTGTGGGGGGGGGGTACCCCCCCCCAAGATTTGGACCGGGGTCCAATTTGTGGGGGGGGGTACCCCCCCCACGTTTTGACCACTAGGGTCTGATTTGTGGGGGGGTACCCCCCCACGTTTTGGACCGGGGTCGGGTTTGTGGGGGGGGGGTACCCCTGCCACGTTTTGGACCGGGGTCCAGTTTGTGGGGGTGGTACTATGGTCCAATTCGTGGCCTGTTTTTGGAGTTAATGGTCGCAGGTTGTAATTCCGACCCCTGCCAGGAATTGGCCCAGTGTCATACTCTTCTTATTATGCACTCTTGACTAAGACAATAGATCCTTTGCTATTGGCAAAAAAGATAACACTGTTCACGCGCCGGCTAATACCGTATTAAGAATCAATTTGCATACTAAGTTCAGTTAATGCACTGAAAAAAAATTGCATGTAAGTCATGCTCAGTTTCAGTGCATTGATTTTTCAGTCTGTGTGATAGAGTCAACAGCTGCCCCGCGAAACGCGCGCGTGTTCGTGTGTGTGCGATTGTGCGTTGCTTTGCTTGTGTAAATTGTAAACAAATGTATTGCATGTACGCTAGTTGCAAAGGGTTTAAACTGGTTTGGCTAAATCTGGGTTTGTCTAAGAACTGGATTGGCTATTGGGATGACAACTCGCAGCCAATAAGCTCCGCCTGCGCCTACCGCGTATTACAGTAGTGGTCTCTTTGAAAATTTGCAATTATGGCGCACACGTGTTGTAATTAATGAAAATTGTTTTGTAATTGCACACCTAGGGCCGGTAATCATAAAAGTGCAAGCTCAGATTTTTATCCGGGCTTACTGCAAGCCAGGCTTAAAATCAAGGTTTTTTGGTATTCAAAGCTGGGATACAAATCCATGCTTGAGGTTGTCCACCCGTTCACCCAATTTGATCCCAAAATTTCATTAATTGTCGATATGTGATATTCTGTGGACTTGAGCAAACAATCATCAGACAAAGAAACAACTCCGCTATTAGTTTCCATTAATTTTGTGTTAAAAGTAACAAGCATGGCCATACAAAACACTTTCTTGTTCATAAAACGACGTTTACCAGATCTGAAGGTAGTAGTCAGTCTTTTAAAAACGTGGCATTATTATATAACATTTTTGATTACTACAACTTCCCAGTCTAATTAGGAAATTGTCTCAAAACCATTAAGTATCATGAATTCATAAAACAAGCAGACTTGACCAAAAATAAATAAACAAAAATAAGTCGCTCCTAAAAGGAGCAAAGTTCTTTCCCAGAGATAAAAAACCACAGATTTGCTAATTATACCAAAAAACCACAAATTTGCTAATTATACCACCAATCAGCTCTGTTATAAATGTATTATGCTGGACATGTAACTCGGTGTCTACTAACGGCATTACAGACTTAACGGCGATCAACAGAAATATTGCTAGACTATGACCGCTGATGGCGTGTATGCACCTATGTAGGACGCATAAACCAGGCCGTCTGTTCTTCTCTTGCAATATATTTTCGGGCAAATGGCGTGCGCGTGACGTCAAACCGGTCAGACACGTCAACGCTTCGTGCCGCGGGCCCCGCAGTTGATAAAATGGAACTTTTATTCAAAAATTGCAAAATTGGCCCAAAGTTATTCCAGTATATAATCTTATACTGCACTATCCAACACTTGACGTATCTTTTCTTAAGCCTAATTTAACATGAAATTTTCCAAAAAATAATATATTTGCATGGCCAGCCACTGTGAAAACTATTAATGCATGTTATCACTTTCACGTTTGTACATAAGTTGTTAGTAGTTGACTTATTTGATAAATCGATGCAAATTCAGACTTTACGGACCAATATATCATAAAAAATTTAAAGGTTTCAGCTTTATGCACCGTATATTGTCTCACAATACTATCCAAGTGCCAAAACAAAATCACAGCAGTCAATGATAATGTCAATTTCAATTACAACGACGCTATACAGACAGACATCTATCGACCGATGAAACACGGCAACACTTCAACAATGATTCGATAATAATTTGCATAATTGCTGTCACCAAAATCGTTCTAAAGTACATACGTAATAAAGCATAAGTCTGATTAATATGCAAATTAGGAGGTTTTTATGATTTAAAATCGATCTTACAGCGAGAAAAATTCCAAAGGGGGTGAATGGTAATAAATAAGAGCACAAATAAATTACGTGTTAAAGCAGTTTTTGCAAATTTGCTCTATAAATGTTTCAGGGTACAGATGTGATAGTTTTTCATTAAATATGAAAAAAATAATAAAAAAATCAGTCTTTAATAGCTTCATTTGTCGGACAAAAATGTCATTGTGAGGCTAAAACTACATGTAAATCATAGTACGTGCAGTGTAAATCAAAAAAGTAGCATTAGAAACCAAAAGCTATGACAATTGTTTCTACTCTAGTAGGAACAATAATAAACGTGAATACATATGTACATTCTACACAGGAAACATGCTTCAACCACAAAATATCTCGTATAAACTAACAAACACACTCAACTGCTTGACAAGTCTGACTATCCAAAACAAAAAAACGTTCACAAATCACTCCATTTAAGTTTGTGGGTCTGCACACCCACTAAACGTTGATTCCTAATCACTTATTTTAGTAATGAGCTCTAGAATTCAATTTTGCATCATTCAGCTCCTTTTGATTTAATATATTTAACCGATTTAACTCCGCTACGGCGGAGGTGTGCGGTTTGATTGTATAAAGACATTCTAAGTAGGAATGTCGTAATGTGTATAGAAACTCACGCCACTTTGTTGTAAACTTTAACGGCGTTAATTTTAAAGGACAGATTAAGTATTTTATAGCCGATTTCAAAATCAAAAACGTTTCTTTTGCACGAGTAACTCAATTACTTACAGGAATTAAGTTTATTAGTCAAACCAGAAATAAGGACTTCCCGGACCTTAGTCAACCCCCCTTTTCCACATGGCTTCGAGGTTGTAAACGAAAATCGCCAAAACATATAGCTAAAAATAGATCACCCTTTACTGTTTTTTTGTTATCTAAGATTGTTTCTGCCTCGGACATTCACATAAGATCGAAAAATGAGTCAATCACGTTTAAAGCGGTGATCGTGACTATGTTTTTTGGTCTCTTGAGAGCTAATGAAATATCAGATTTGGAAAACGCAGTACAGTTAAGTCACACTACAAGAAAGCATGAAATTAAGGGGTACCTCCCTAAGTCTAAAACAGATCAGGGGGTCAATGGGTGGTATTTCTCAATTCCTTGCTTGTGTGATAGCAAGTGGCCATTCTGTCCCGGTTATATAGTCAAACAGTATGCAGTTACGTTAATTAAAAGTCAGCAATGGTTTTCATTTACTACACCAAGAGGAACTGTTTCTACGAGACGTTATATTGAAAAGTTACTAAAGTTAATATTAGTAGCAGTTGGAGAAAATCCTGATTACTTTAACACACATTCTTTACGCATAGGGGCTGCCACTGAATTGGCACAAAGTGGTACTCAAGATCATTGGTCGCTGGCGTTATAGCGCATACAAATTCTACACAAGGCTAACCCCCCAGTTTGTGAAACGACGTTTCATGCACATGGCTTAATGTTTTTGTCGTCAGCTGTGTTTTTTGCAGAATGTTCACTATTGCAGATTTGGAAATAAACTGTTGATTGCGTGGCCACATGTGCTCTGTCATGAAGAATAGTATAAAATTACATGAAACGGATTGGTTTTTTGTGATATTTATGAGATGGAAGAGAGAGGGAGACGAGAGTTGTGTGAGTGGTAAGGTGCTGTCCAGCGGGCGGAAGCCTTCGGTGAGTGCAGGCTTCTAATAGTGTGGTTTGGTCACGCCGAGAGAAGCCCTCGGTGAGTGCGGGCTTCTGGGTGCGTGGGTTAGCTCGAGTTTCGAGCTAATGTTTTGGATGGCTGGACAGCGCCTACCCGTCTGCCCTCTCTCTGTCTTGGTCTTTGTAGTTGGTTAGGTTACTGTAACCGTAGCTGTTGGCGGAGTTAACGATCTGTCTTGCCCTCATGTTTAGTCTTGAAAAAACGCGCATCACGCAAAATGGCATAAACTTTCAGTGTCTTAATACCATTTGTAATTTTTTGTCTTTCCAGTTCACTTAATTTAGAATCACTGCGATCAGTCATTTTTTTGTATGCCAAACGACTTATCATTGGGTCTTGTGACACAATTTTTAAGCGGTGTCTTCGAAAGCACAAGCCGCGTTGCTGGATTTTTCTTAATAAATTGGTCGATTTGCTCAGTATATTGTTTCATTATGTCAAAAAACTTAGCTGGAGAAGGCGTGCCGTCTGGCTCCCAACTTTGTTTCTTAATCAGCAAATTGTTGACGCCCTCCCATGCAATGCCTATTTTGTAACCTTCAAGACATGTTAGCCGCAAAATTTGGATAATTGAACGGATGTGTAGTCCTGGTAAAAATATAATATCGAACTTGGTGGTTTGGGGCAAATCCCTGCTCTGTGAATCAGACACGACTATGGCAAATAAATAATTCAATTTCTCTCGTAAAAATAAGCGTACTTCCATTAAAATGTTGTCGCCTTCCATCAGCAAAGTCTCACGACCTCGATCTTAATTGTCCAGATATAGCGCGTCGCAACCCAAACCTCAATATTTATTATGCGGAGACGCCTTCACTAGCGAGCTGTTGCTAGCAGCTTGGCGGCTACACTTGAGTTTTGTCTATATTTTTCCTGCTGTAAATCAACCATAGCAGCATTACTTCGTGTCAGTTAAAATCCTAGGTTTGATGTTCCATGATAGCTTCCAATCTTTAGTTCGTCGTTTACACCCGACGAATTATCTATCATATTAGCGAGATCAGTACAAGTTTTATCGTCCTCTGCCAAAAAAGCCTCACTCCACTGGTAAGTTTATAAATTGTTGACCAACAACAATCAGCGACGCTTGACGCATATTCGACAAAAAACATTCCTTCCGAAGAAAGCAATGACACGTTCTTTCAAAGCTTGAAACAGAACATATGATATTGTTGGTTTTTGTGAAGGTCCGTACACCCAAACTAAGCTCATTTGCTTCATTCAACAACAATAAATAACTAAATTAGAACAAAAAAAAATTACAAAGAAATACATAAGGCAAGCAAAACCCGAACAAAAAACACAAGACACATATAATTACCTACGATAGGGACACAAATATATAATACATATAGAAATGACGGTTAACACATTTAACACACGTACCACAAAAGTGTGAACTGTTTTGTAATAAACTGTCGTTTGCACTTTCTTGTAGTACAGCAGTTGTGCAGCTTCCTTCATCAGTTTAGACCTAAAACATTTTTCTTGATCCTACAATAGAACTCGTGGGCAACCGTGCCTGGCTACAACTTCTGGCAAAATGCGAGTGATCGCATCGGTAATAACTTAGATGCACGCCTACAGCATTGCAATAACAAAATTCTAATGCACGCTGTCAATCTAGCAGCGAGCATTAAAACCTGTTTCACACGAGGTCGCATTTTGCTCCATGGAGCGTTGCATGCAACGCGCCATGCAACGCGCCATGGCGCATCACATGGCGCATTGCATGGCGCATTTCATGGCGCATTTCATGGCACATTACATGGCGCATTACATGGCGCATTATTTCACATGTGGACGCACGCTATAGAACATTCTACGAAATAATGTTCTAAATCATTCAATATAATGCTCGATTTTTGAAATTTTATTTGACATAGCCTGTTTGTTTGTTATTATATTACTAATATACTTTGAATTTATTTATAAATCAAACGTAATATATAAACGTAAATAACAATTTAACAGGTACCATAATTTTTTCATATTATTATTTAATAGTAAAGTTGTTGATAGTGAATAAATAATGTTAATTATAGTGTTATTAGTCATCATACTGATTGAAAAATGAAGTTTTATTAAACATAGTTAGGCGTACTAATAAAATTTAGCTACAGTAGGCGGGGCTACGCCAACTAGTTGAGTGACAGCTGCTTCTGATTGGCCGCTGAATGCTATGCGCCCTCTGATGCGCCATGAAAATTGCAGAAAATTTGATTTTGCACCATGAAAAATTTTCAATGGTAAAATTTCATGGCGCATTGCATGCAATGCGTCAAGCAACGCGCCATGAGATGCGCCATGTAATGCGCCATGAAATGCGCCATGTAATGCGCCATGCAATGCGCCATGTAATGCGCCATGTAATGCGCCATGCAATGCGCCATGCAATGCGCTATGTAATGCGCCATAGAATGCGCCATGGAATGCGCCATGTAATGCGCCATGTAGTGCGACTTGAAATGCGCCATCAAATGCGCCATGAAATGCACCCTTGTGTGAAACAGGCTTTAGTAATTAACGTTAGTTATTGCACTGTTTATTTCAAGACGGTGTGATATAATAATAATCAACTCTATAGATGTGTATATAGTTACATAAATTGTACAGTTGTATTTTTATATGAGGAGTATTATGACGACTTGTTTTCATACGTGGCCCTTTTGGGAGCCGCATAAATTTATTCCATTTTTTAGCTCATTACGTATTTTCGGGCAAGACTCAGCAGCAAATGTGTGCTGAAATTGTGATGTACAAAAATTTTGTCCACATAAAATAGCTTAAGTTAATATTTCTTTTGAAATAATTCGTTTTAGGTCTCACTGCTTTTCCACTGCTCACTGAACAAAAGAGCTTGCTCTAGGTGCGCCTGACCTATCTAGTGTTCAAATTTAAAACCAAAGAAGTAAAAATTGCCCTTAAGCACTAAAAGTCAAAAGACATTCTGTTATTCGTGAAAACATAGGCACAACACAACAATTTATTGTAGTAAAAAACGTCTTCTTGCTCGAACTTGATGTAAATAATGATGGAGATAATGTTTAAAACATTTCACAGACGTAAACAGGATGTACTAGATAAAGTGCAATTTTTATTTCATTTTGCCTTGATTTTAGGTTTTTTTATTCAGTTAGGCGGTCATTGGTAACGAACGCGTGTAAGCGAAATTGAAATAGCACATTTTGTGCTATAGCGCTTTTTTATGCGCTATATGCGCTATATGAACTATAAGCGCTATGGAATTTGCTATATGCGCTATTTGCGCTATAGCGCTTTTGGGGGTGCTATATGCGCTATCGAAGGTGCTATATGCGCTATTTGCGCTATAGCGCTTTTTGGGGGTGCTATATGCGCTATATGCGCTATATGCGCTATCGAAGGTGCTATATGCGCTATTTGCGCTATAGTGCTTTTTGGGGGTGCTATATGCGCTATTTGCGCTATATGCGCTATCGAAGGTGCTATATGCGCTATAGCGCTTTTTGGGGGTGCTATATGCGCTATTTGCGCTATATGAGCTATTTGCGCTATATGCGCTATCGAAGGTGCTATATGCTCTATTTGCGCTATAGCGCTTTTTGGTAGTGCTATATGCGCTATTTGCGCTATATGCGCTTTCGAAGGTGCTATATGTGCTATTTGCGCTATAGCGCTTTTTGGTAGTGCTATATGCGCTATTTGCGCTATAAGCGCTATCGACGGTGCTATATGTGCTATTTTTTGAATATGGATGAAACTTCTACAGAAAAATGGCCTGGGGGGATTTGAACCACCCATTGCTAGATTGCTAGCTTAACGCTCTACCAACTGAGCCTATTGGTGTTTGTGTTATTTTCCTTTAAATAGTGATGCTGATCTTGGATAGCGCTTATAGCACCTGAGTTTGCTATTTGCGCTATTTAGGCGCTATTTTGTGCTATTGACTAACTTATTGAAAAGTTTTGTACTTTTTAGCACGTATACAATCCTTCAATAAACAAAAAGAATTTTAAAAGTATTTTAAACCATTTGTTTGGGTTCTGGACGTCGATATAAAAAAATAGTGCATAAATAGCGCATATAGCACAACGATAACGCATCAAAGTGCTTTAATAGCTATTTTTTCATTGGCTTAAAAAATAGCGCTTATAGCATCTGAGGGTGCTATTTGCGCTATTTAGGTGCTATTTTGTGCTATTGGCTAATTTATTGAAAACTTTTGTATTTTTTAGTAAGTATACGGTCCCTCAATAAATTAGAATAATTTTAAAATTATTTTTAAATTTTTGTTTGTGTTCTAGTCGACGATATAAAAAATAGCGCATATAGCACAACGATAGCGCATCAAAGTGCTATAAGCGCTGTTTTTTTCGTAGGCTTAAAAATAGCGCTTATAGCACCTGAGGGTACTATTTGCGCTATTTAGGCGCTATTTTGTGCTATTGGCTAATTTATTGAAAATTTTTGTCCTTTTTAGTGAGTATACGGTCCCTCAATAAATTAGAAAAATTTTAAAATTATTTTTAAAATTTTGTTAGTGTTCTAGTCACGATATAAAAAATAGCGCATATAGCAAAACGATAGCGCATTAAAGTGCTATAAGCGCTATTTTTTTTCTTAGGCTTAAAAAATAGCGCTTATTGCACCAGATGGTGCTATTTGCGCTATTTAGGCGCTTGGACGCTGCTTGGACTTGATTATTATTATATTATTATGATTATTAACTCATTATTGCTTTAAACTATTTCTCGTTCTTTTCCTGCTTAACGAGTAAGTTATATATGTTTTTTGGTTATTTCCTTTAATGATCTGTTTTTAGTAGAATATTACAGCTACCCATTTATTTCAGGAAAATACTTTTTCTTTTTCTTCCAAATTTCTTTAATTTTTTTTTGCTTTTTCTTTCATTTCATTTTTCTTTCGGTTTTCAACAAAGAAAAGTTGATGGATGCTGCCGTCTTAATATGCTGACAGCTAGCAACCGCTACTTTATTTACGAATCTTTTTATTTATCTTTCTCTCTTTCAATTTTTCAAATAATATGCTGGAGAATACTTTATTTACGAATCTTTTTATTTATTTATGAATCTTTTTACCCTTCTTGGGTTTCATTTTGCGTAACCAATAGGAGCGAAGAATGGAAAGTTATGTTGGGTAATTGCCTACAATTTTGATTAATAGGAGCGAGGGATGGAAAGCCCTACAAACCCAACAACCGGGGGGTAACTACTCAATAACAACCTACTCAATAAATTAACCAATAGCACAAAATAGACCCTGATTTTTTTGCGGAGTTGTTTTCAGTTTTACTCCTTTGGATACTTAAACTGAAAGTTGGTAAGTCTCACAGTTGATCTGCATCTTCTTACTCTATCTTTTGCTAAGTTTTATCACATTTTTGGCCTTCTGATTCCGCGGTGCGCATTTAAACTTTATCTGTGTACTGTGTAAGAGATTGATTTAGCAGTCTTACCTCTCGTGAGGAGGGGGGTAACTTGGCACAGCAAAACCACACCTGATTCAGGTTCGGAATAGTGTGAAAACAACACGTTTTGCAAGTCGGTGTAGCCATGCAAGGCACATTTGTAACATACGTCTAGTAAGGGGAATGACTTGATGACTAAACTTTGTTTTATACTCGTCTAGAAGCTTTCTCATTTGCATACAGCAACGGCCCCCTAGTGACTGCTTCGTGTACAATGCCGAGCGTCAGCGTAGTAGGCAGGTTTTGCAAACTACAATGACAGTCGAGTTGTAAAGTGTAGTTAAATTTTAAAACGGGTGGATAAAGACATCTGGAGAACTTATGGCGGTGGTGTGTGGAATATAGGAGGTGTAGTGGTCTCGAGTTCTGTTAGATAGTTGTTGAAATAAATTTCAATGACAAGCTTTTGTCAATTAGAACACAATAATGTTATGAAAGACAAAAGCCCGTCATCGAAATTGTTTCGATGACGAACATTTTCGATGACGAACTTTCAATGACAAACATTTTCGACGACGAAAATTTTCTATGACGAACTTTTTCAATGACCAACGTTCCACTTCAATAAATCAGGCTCAGGACTCTAGCAGAAGGCACAAGTTCGATTTCTGTCCTAGTCTTTTGCTTTTGTAAAAAAGCATGTTGGATGGTAAATGCCCACCTTTCACGCATGCCGTCTTCCAGTTGTCAGGACAGTGAAGTCGACGAAAACATAATTACTGTAACACCATGAAGTAATCTTGTTAATTAGTAATCAAGATACTGTAAACAACAAATATGCGACTAGAAAGTGTCCCTCGAGAGAACTTATTTTATCAGTTATACTTATTTCCCAATTAGAGAACCATGTTTTTGTGAAAATGAACTACATATACACTATTCAGCGATTTGACAATTTGGCACAAACTGTGATGCCTCAGTTGTCTTATACTAGGTTGTGGTTTATTTGTTTGAAAACAATTTTAATTGTCTTAAGTTGGTAGTGTCGCCAAAGCAGTTTTGCTGATAGGCTGCAAAATGAGAACTTTTTGCTTTGAAATTGTACGTTCACCGAGAAACTAGTGAAATGCCATATGGTGTCAAATAAATACTGCCAGACACTAGACTACCAATATCTACCAATATTTTTAACCAATAACCATTTGCGAGCCAGACATCACACAATAGAGACATAAAAGTTCAAAAAATTAAGCCAGATATCAGATTGGCCAGCTTGTGAAGTACATGTAATGTTTTGACGCACAATTTTTTGCCACTAATAAGAAAAACGAAAAATGAAGGTTCGTTTTTTTTATTTCAAATTAAGTGTCTAAATTTTTCACAATTTATAAGTAAAAGTACTTCACAGTTTACGCACAATTTCACAGTTCAAACAGGCATTACTCCACAACCACTCAAGCAATTTGCACTAAATTTTCTGTGCATAAACTAAAGCATTTTGCTTTTACTTTGTGTGAAAAATCTAAACAAAAAGTTTTTTAATTGTGACGAAATTATCGAATGTGAATAGGTTTTTAAAACGTCATTTTTCCGACTTTGCGAGTTCACTGCTAACTGTATGCTGCATCAATTTTTCTGGAACTTGGCAAAAATTTTTGACTTAAAACATATTTTTAGAATGTATAAAGAACAATGACCTATCTTTCATTGAAAAAGTTTTATAGTCGCGCAAAATCGACTGCTTTCGCGACACTACCCCCTTAAGTGACCAGTCTGTTATACTGCGTAGTTATTATAAACTTCTGTTGACAAGCGTATCGTCAATCTGTTGTTTAATCGTATTGGTAGGATGCGAAATACACCAAAGTTTATGCAAAAGTTAGGTCTAGTCAATGTTTAAGCTATTTAAAAGTTAACTGAAGCTTACTTTTGTTTTATCATTGTCTTTAAAAGTGGCCCTAGGCTTCATGGTGGATTTCTTTGTCCCCGTTCTTCAAGTGATTGATTCATACCCCTTGAGGACCAAGGAATTGTCCTTTTTACGTAAACTAGGACTCTACCTTGATTGGATTAACAGCGTTTTGATCAAATTGCTGAAACTGGTTATTGATCTTTTGTTTTGTTGGTGAGAATGACAAAATGGAAACAATCAGAATTTTCGATTTTTGGATACTCGCAAGAAAACTAAACTCCTAGCAATAAGACTACCGGCGGTATTGGAATTGGTGGCGCAC
This sequence comes from Trissonchulus sp. WLG1_4, assembly GCA_030248245.1. Lineage (NCBI taxonomy): Eukaryota > Metazoa > Nematoda > Enoplea > Enoplida > Ironidae > Trissonchulus > Trissonchulus sp. WLG1_4. Next base: position 32,203 of record JASANF010009403.1, read on the forward strand.
TTTTTTTGGGCTTTTTATATTCAAACTGGCTGTTAAATAGAAACGTTTGCAAAATGTTGCTCTAGGCTTTTGCAGTTTCAATTCTGATGGGAGAAGAGAACCCCTTATTAGACAAATGGCTAAGTCAAAAATTGATTGGGGCCACTTTTTGAGAAGTCACGCAAACACTCCAAGTCAGATTTAGTTATGGGACCGGTTCCACTTTACCGGTTCCGGTTTCGGTTTTAGAAAACTGTCGGTTACCGGTTCCAAATTCGGTTGCATTTTTATTGATTTACGTTAATTTTTTCCATATTCATATAATTTATATATTGTTTTTACCCTCTGATGACTTTATAATCGACAAAATAGTGTGAATTTTGCAGATGTAAGTCATACAGAGGATTACCTGATCGTTCTAATTGCTGTTGTACAGTTTTTTGGCGTGTAATGTGATGTCGCATGTGAGCGCCCACACAAAATTATTTAACCTTTCCTCCAATGTTAAGGTGGCGCTCAGAATAGCTGACTTTGGGCAATAAAACTTGTCAGGCTTGAACTTGAAAACTAGAACAAAACTTGAAGTAGTTTGTTCAGCAGTGAATTAGGTTTCGTTTGATAAATGAATATTGATGTGGCAAAATCAGCAAATGTTTTCCCAAATAATTGTAAATGGCTTTTGTTACTTTTTAAAATGGTTTCCCATAGCGAATAGGTGATTGCACCTTTTTTAAAAAAGTGGGTTGTGTAGCTGTAGTTGTGTAATGTAAGTTGTAGTTGTAACTGTAGTTGTGCTGTATAGTTGTAACTTTTCTAAAAAAACTTTCAAAATACGTTGAGCAACATTGACAAAAATACACTTATTCACCTAATTTTTCGTTAGCTACTTTTTGGCGTTTCTAACTTTTCTCAACAGTTTTTTGCATTTAGGATCTATTTTTTCTGTTGTGCCACAGCATAATCGGTCTTTAATCTTGATTTTGGAGATTAACACATGGCTTACGCTGGATCCATTTGTCAGTACGTTCGTTTAGTTTACATTCTTTAAGAAATCTGCGTGCGTCAAACTTGCAATAACAGTAAAATTCTTGCACAGTCCTATAGTGTGCGTTTGTTTTACACTATGTATCAGTGAAAGTGGCGGGCGTCACGTAACGTTTTACACTATGATATGTTTTAAGTGGCGGAAGTCGCATACTCGCGTAACGACAGTAACGATACATTAGGTATGTAGCTGGCATCAACAGCACAGTAATTGAATCCATATTGTCATGACAATAGTCATACCTAGCTATATATTTGATTGTTAATAAATCGTTGACTGACTTATAATTAATTGAACCCTATTTGTTGCCGAAAAATAGCTTCAACTGTGTTGTGTATACTGTATAGTGCTCAATAAAGTCTAGTGACGCACAGATCGTTGGGTCTTGGGTGACAGTCTTCAATCACGGCTGTCAAATTAGTGAAACGGTGATACTTGCTGCAATTTTGACAAGCATGAGTTATGTTCATGCTAGCTGCTTGGCACTAGCTGTAAGAATAGTAATGTTGGAAAATTTTGTCCGCTGCACAACAGGTTTTAGCTGACCTCTGGTCAGTTTACTTGGAAATTCAGACTTTATACTTACTGAAGGTTTTGCCGGAGATTGGGCTTGTTTCACACTGTCGTCTGTGTGCGCCTAGAAGTCGGCCCGCCCTGCGAAATTAACTTGAGGAGGGTGCAGCATGTAGCTCAGCAAGTCGCACAGTGCAAAATTAATGCTTCATGCCATATCGCATACAACATCGCATGCGATGATTCATGCAATATGAGAATGTTTTACGTTTAAAAAGGGCTTCATGTTTGAAAATTTATTTTAGGAAAAATGATTTCGAACCCTAAAAAAATTTTGACTCGATCAGCAATTGAGGGAATTCGTGATATTTTCAAAACTCCGAGAAACAAAAGAGACCAAGTCATTCGTGGTTTTACGACAGTTGTTTTTGTCACACTGATGCTTCTATGGGTGGTGTCTACTTATGGACTGATTAATGAATTTCGGAGTTCCAACAAAGGCAGTGATTTCAAAATAGCTACGGAATTTGATTGGCACTATCCTTCTGTTATCATTTGCCCAAATTTGAGGTTTGCTACACATTGATTGTTGACAAAGTGAGTAGGCCAGCGTAATGTTCTACAAAGGAACAAGATTAACAATATATCAATTTTTATATACATCAGTTGACATTTTGCTTTTGTGGTTTAAATTGTGTTTTTTAATACACAAGGTATAAGCTATGTTATTAAAGTAACTTTTTAATTAACTATACCTAATACTTCGCTGATTGAAATTTGATATCGGTAGCGTCAACAATGCGAAACCGCCAGTTTCAGCAAAAATTATCTTAGTAACATCCCAGTTGTTTTGCTTTTTTAGTCATTGTTGTAGGAGTAATCAAGAATGAAATCAGTAATCGGACTTCCTTTTAAAAACCAGTCATACACGATGAATGAAATTGTTGTTGTTTCTATTCTTTAGATTCAAACCCTCAGCAGTGTCCAGAGTTGCGGGCGACATTGGTGTCTTAAATCGAACTCTGAGTGTATATATTGATTCTTATTTTGGAATTCAAGCAATCAAAACATTCTATGATTTGGATTATAATTACGCTTACTTGTTTAAACTCTGGGTCAATAGCATTCGAGATGTAGAAAAACCTTTGTATAGATACTTGAAAAAGAAACAACAAACGTTTGTGTCACTGATAAGACAAATTTCTTATAGGTGCGACGATATTATTCAAGAATGCAAAACGCGACTGAGTAGAATTGATTGCTGCAAAACATCTATGTTCACTATCTTTGGTTTTTGTCCTTACGTTCGATTGGGTAAAGCGCCACCAGATTTGCTAAGATCGGGTAACTCACATAAATTATCGTTTCAAATCATGTAATAGTTTACTGGATAAAAAAACACATACAGTAGGAGTGGACCAACAATATTGAAACTAAAACCCTTTCATAAACTGATATTAACTGGATTGGATTAACTGGATTAACTTTATGCTGTAATTTTCTGAATGTGCTATATATTAGGTATGTTTAGGGTAATTTTTTACTTCAGCAGTTTTATTTTTATTGTTTGATATGATCGCAGGAATGCATATTGAGTTATTGGCACCTGAAGAAAAACCACTTTGGCCCCACTTTGGATTGGATCAGTATGAAGGCTTCGTGGCAAACCTTATTCGGGATGAAAAAGAATTAACTGCAGAATATTTTAGAGTCCCACCAGGTTATCATTCAGTGTTTTCACTAGCAACTATTAAAATTGTGAAAATTCAAGATTCTTCCTGCTATGACTACAAAAATATGTCACAAATTTTGTGCATATATAATTGCCTGTTTGAGTCTACGACGGATAGTAAAAATTGTACTTTTTTATCCTTGGTCAACTTTACTAGTAATCCAGAAGTATGTCGAACAAATACATTGATTTCTTCATTTCGAAAGTTTGCTGCAAACAAGGAACAAGTGGCAGCAGATGCGAAAAACTGCAGGCGTGTAGTTTGTCCGGCTCCTTGCGATAGAAGTTATTACGAGCTTACAATCACCAATTCCAAGTAAGCGGACTTAATTAAATACCAGTCTAAAAATGAACAAATGCCTAACGAACATAATTTTTATAACAATAGCTAGTATATAATGCCTTAATTGCGGTTTAGTCAAAATAATTTTTTATACTAAAAAAGTTTAACAATAAGTAAATCCATTAGTGATTCTGCTTCTGACTTGAGCTTGAGGAGAACTTTGTGAAATTTTAATGATTTTTTGTAATAGTTAAACTTGAGCTGAAGCGGCATAAGTTCTTGCTGAGTAAATTTTATTGAATAACCAAAAAACAGTGTTTTTTTCACGCGTTTTTTTTGACAAAAAAAAGCTGTGAAAAATTATCTAAGGTATTTAGAAACGTACATATTACTCAGCTTGACAAAGCATTAGTGCGTGAACGAATGAAGCTAATATTAGAAACATATTTCTTCAAAAAGGCACAAGTAATCGAGCCCCGTATAGAATTAAAGAAACATCTATAAGGGGAGTATCACTATAACTATAAAACTCAAAATCAAAGAAAAAACACACATCTAAAATAACAAGCTACAGCAAAACCAAAAAAAAAGAACGCCCCAACACCACAAAAAAAAAAAGAAAAAAACAAAAAAACACGACAAGCAAAAAAAAAAAACCGGACAAACCACAAACCAGAACAACAAACAAAAAGAAAAAAAGCGAACAAAAAAATGACAGAAAAGAAAAAAAAAAAAAAGCGAAAACAAAGGAAACAAAAAAAAAAAGAAAAGAAAAAAAAAAGAACGAAAGAAAAACAACAAAAAAAAAAAAGAAAAAAAAAAAAAAAAAAAGAAAGAAAAAAAAAAAAAAAAAAAAAAAAAGAAAAAAAAAAAAAAAAAAAAAGAAAAAAAAAAAACTTAAATGTGGCGACTGAAAGTTTATAGTGCTTAATATCTTAATTTTGAGAAATCACAGAGACGACAGTTGACTTTTTTCCGACCATCTCTAAATTACTATGTTTTAAAACTATCCTAAATATGGTTCCTGGATTTTTTCCCTTTGGTGACTACCTATAATCACTTCATATGCGATCAAATCGCATTGAAATTCAACTAAATTTGTAAAATATTTTTGAAAAAATGTTATCATCCATCACTTCTTGTCCTTTCGTTGTAGAACTAGTCGAAATAGTCTTGTAATGATAAATAAATAAATTCAAATACATGAAATAAACAAAATATATATGAGCAAATGTCCGAGAAGTTCAAAGATTGGCCGGATGGGTCAAAAAATAGAATTGGCTGATTTTTGCAGAAATCAAAGGTACTAGTGAGACTAGATTTGTGTCCAAATATTTCTTTCTAGAAATCACGCCAAGTCGAGATACGGTCATTTGAATTTTGAGCTAGCCCGATTTTTTGGACAAATTTTAGGTTCAACTTTGATATCAAGGTTCTCATTGATTACGAATGGTAACGTTCCAGTGTTTTGTCACATGTAGCACCTATAAATGTTATATTATGTGCCAAAATATTTTTTAAAAATTCTTTGCATTCTTCAGATTACAGAACTTTTGCGTATCAGAGTTCGCTTTCCACACGAAGTTTTTCATCACTTTTCACCTTCCTGTGCCACCGTTTTCAAAGAGCAGGAAAATATTTTTTATGCATTATTATGCGCTATATATGTGCTATCTAACCCAAGAATTTCAGAAAAAATAAACGACTCCTGTGGGTGCCACAAGTAAAACTTACGGTCATGTTGAACTACAAAATATCAATTATGGACATTCTGCTGTTGTTTTTTTTTATTCCATTCCTTTTGAACCACTGGGAACATTTCACATAATTTTTTTCTAAAGTTGGGTAATTTTTCATCTATTTTGTGCCGTATTAGAATCAATCAATACGGTAAAATTATGCACTGTTCAGCTTTACGAAAAGACTACGCATTAAAGATTTAAGCAAGTTGGTGCGACTATCTCTTTGTAAACTTCAAGCAACCAGCTTAGGCTGGCGTCTTTCTGTTTCTAGTAATAATCTTCTAAACCCTTAACTTTTGTAAACTTTACTGACAAAACACACAGAAATCGGCATTTTTTTAGAAATCGTGCATGTAATTTAAGAGCCATATCATACAGACATACGTATGTTTTTTTAGCCATAGCATTACATACATTTTATGCAACTAGCTTAAATTAAGGTTACTAAAGAAGGATTTTATTTTTTAGAACGCTGAAAAATCAACTTTGGTAGAAGTTTTCAAGAGGTTTATTTTCAGTAATGCATATAATATTCATACGTCGACAAATGTTAGTTAAATTTTTGGCCCAAAAACTTTTTTTAATTGAATAGCAAACTATGTAGTTATTGTTCAAAATTTTAAAACAAGCATATATTTTTTCTAATTACATACATAGAAAATATTTTATATATCTACCAATAAGTTAGCTAAATCGTTTATAAATGGTGTTAAAATATAAGGGATGACAATGCTAACTTCATTTTTATTTGAAAAATGTTCATGATGTTTGCTAGCCTCGAGATGCTTTAGTCATTAGAGGATAAATATCCGCTATATTAGGATCATTAATATATTCAGCATTATCAAAAGGTTTGTCGGCTTCAGAAACTTTTTCTTCGATATGCCTGTCTGGGTTGCGGTGGCGGCGGCTCGCTTCTTGTGAAAAAAAAACTGCTGACTTGTTGTCAACGTAAGTATTCACTTGGCATAAACAGCTTAGCATTTCTGCAATCGGTTGCCTGAAGACATAAGTTATGATAAACCCTTTTGTTTCAAATTTTACAATCGACTTATAATTTATAAACAATTGCTTTAGTAATCCAAATTATAATAATTTGCGTTAACAACGAAAACTATAACAAATGTAGCGGAACATAGATGTTTTTGTTTCTACAATTATATCTCTCTATATATATATATACGATTTCCTATTTGATTATACTAAGTTTTTAATTTCTAAAAAAGCATTGACAACACCTTATACGACTATATTTGATAATCAAACTTTAACCAAAAAATGGACTTGTCTCATTGATGCAGCAATGGTCTTTGGTACAATGCGTCTATATTTACTTTTAGCTTCGTCGAATTTCAGTAGTAAATACCGACGTTGCTTAACAGATAATTAGAAACAAAAGGATTTATCATAACTTATTTCTTGAGGCAACCGATTGCAGAAATGCTACACTGTTTATGCCAAGTGAATACTTACTTTGGCAACAAGTCAGCAGTTTTCACAAGAAGCGAGCCGCCGCCGCCGCAACTCAGACAGGCATATCGAAGAAAAAGTTTCTGAAGCCGACGAACCTTTTGATAATGCTGAATATATTAATGATCCTAATATAGTGGATGTTTATCCTCTAATGACTGAAGCATCTCGAGGCTTGCAAACATCATGAACATTTTTGTAATAAAAATGAAGTTAGCATTGTCATCCCTTATATGTTAACACCATTTATAAAATATTCAACTAACATATCGGTAGATATATAAGATATTTTCTATTTATGTAATCAGAAAAATATTTGCTTGTTTTAAAATTTTGAACAATAATTACATAGTTTGCTATTCAATTAGAACAGTTTTTGGGCTAAAAATTTTACCAACATTTGTTGAGGTATGAATATTTATGCATTACTGAAATCAAACCTTATAAAAACCTCTACCGAAGCTAATTTTTCAGCACTCTAAAAAAAATTAGTAACTGTAATTTAAGCTAGTGCATAAAATGTATGTAATGCTATGGCTAAAAAACATACGTATGTCTGTATGATATGGTTGTTAAATTATATGCACGATTTCTAAAAAAATGCCGAATTCTGTATGTTTTTTTCAGTAAAGTATACACAAGTTAAGGGTTTAGAAGATTATTACTAGCAACAAAAAGACGCCAGCCTAAACTGGTTGCTTAAAGTTCACAAAGGGGCAGTCGCACCAACTCGCTTAAATCTTTAATGCGTGGTCCTTTCGTCAAGCTGAAAAGTGCACAATTTTACCGTATTGGTTGGTTCTAATACGTCACAAAATATATAAAAAATTACCCGACATTAGAAAAACAGTATGTGAAATGTTCCTGGTGGTTCAAAAGGAATGGAATAAAAAATAATAACAGCAGAATGTCCATAATTGATATTTTGTAGTTCATCATGGTCATAATTTTTACTTGTGGCACCCACAGGAGTCGTTTATTTTTTCTGAAATTCTAGTCGTAGATAGCACATATCTAGCGCATAATAATGCAAGAAAAATATTTTCCTGCTCTTTGAAAACGGTGGCACAGGAAGGTGAAAAGTGATGAAAAACTTCGTGTCCAAAGCTAACTCTGATACGCAAAAGTTCTGTAATCTAAAGAATACACGGAATTTGTAAAAAACATTTTGGCACATAAAATGACACTTATAGGTACTACATGTGACAAAACACTGGAACGTTACCATTCGTAATCATTGAGAAACTTCATACCAAAGTTGAACGTAAAATTTGTCCAAAAAATCGTCATAGCTCAAAATTCAAATGACCGTATCTCGACTTGGGGTAATTTCTAGAAAGAAATATTTGGACACAAATCTAGTCTCATAAGTACCTTTGATTTCTGCAAAAATCAGCCAATTCTATTTTTTGACCCATCCGGCCATACATAGAGCCATCTTTGAACTTCTCGGAAATTTGCTCATTAAAATTGGCCTAAAATCAGCCTTCTCCGTTTCTTGCCCAAGGATACCTATTACGTGAACCGGATGGACAAAAAGCCAAACTGCCAGTTTTAGGATTGGTAAGTCAACGCTGTCACCAGTCACCACTAACAAAGGAATATTGCTGATGCGTAGACAAAAACGTTCATTCCCGACAAGAAAATAACACAAATTGCGTCTGTGCGCACAAACATAGTTGAACACAGTCAATTATTTATATCGAAGCAGCATGAAATCTCCCCAAATGCCTGGTTCTAAAGTTATGCTTTAATTTTTTTCGCTTTCTTTTTGTAACCGCCTCCGCCTCCGCCACCACCACCACCCCCTTGATTAGGACAGGCACAATAACCAGCATCGTTGCCATTGGTTCCGGGATTGCCTTGTCTGCCGGGGTTTCCGGGCTGTCCGTCTCTACCCGGGCCTCCAGGAGCCCCCATGTTTCCTTGCATGCCGGGAGGACCATCTCGTGCCAAAGGCATTCCCTGGTTTCCTGGCTGGCCTGCCTGACCCGGTCTTCCGGGCATTCCCCGGGGTCCAGGCATCCCTTGCATTCCCATGACACCGGCCTGACCGGGGTTTCCTGGCTTCCCAGAGTTACCCATTCTTCCTGGCATTCCCATTGGTCCTGGAGGGCCCTTGTTTCCCACTTGACCCATCATATCTTGTCCTGCGTCTCCCATTAGACCCGGTCGACCCATTGAACCTGAAAAAATAATTTTGATGATAAATTACAATTTGACTATTTACACAATTACTTAACAGTAGCATTTAACAATATTGCACATAAACCTGCAGAGACCAGCATTTTAGCATAACGTAGATTTCAATTCCCATCAATTGTTTTGTTATATTACATAAAAGTGGCTACTTTAGTATCATGTTACGTATAGCTTACCAGGACCGCCAGGAGGTCCAGGAGGTCCAGGGGGTCCGGCGTTGCATTTGGGACATTGGGGAACCGGCTCGGGTGCCCCTGCAGCCCCCATCAATCCTTCGTTCCCTGGCTGTCCGGGGTCTCCAGGACCTCCTCTGATTCCAGGCTCTCCCGGGGGACCAGGCGGGCCCATTGGACACATGCTTGCTGCTGACAGGGATGCAGAACATTCTGCAAAAGGAACAGAGAAAACTATGATTACTATTAAATACACCAGTCTTGCACTTACGTTACGATGACGTTGCTAAGTAAAAATATAAAAGACAAAAAATTGACAATTAATAAAAAAAGATTATAACTTCTAAAATATAGCGGGCAAGACATATACAAAAATTGGTTTGCACTCTGCAGTGCCCGTTATTAAGGTACAACCACAGATGGACATGGGAGGGTCTGGAGGGGCACGCACCCCCTCCCAGATTTGAGATTCCGGGACAAGCTTCCCCCCTCAGATCTGCCCCATCGGGATAAGCCCTATCCGTAGTTCTCAAAAAAGGTGTCCGAAAACTGAAAATTAGCCGCAGATTGCTGTAAGCCTCAAAAATAAGCAAAAAAGTAAAAAAGTAAGTAAAAAAATGCAAAATATTTAAGTTTTGCAAAAAACATGTGCAAATTTATAAAACAGTTGAATGTTGAAGTCTCCGAAACGTCGAGACGGTCCCCTCTAAAAACCCGGGACAAGCCCCGCCCAGGCTGAGACCCCGTGCACATGTATGTTTACACCTCTATTCCTTACGGCATGCCCCGCCGCCACCACCTCCGCCACCGTGTCCGCCACCGCCTCCACCGCCGCTGCCACCTCCGTACTGCCGCTTTTGACGGAACAGGGCGTCGGCACTGACTGGATCGGAGCTGAGCGAGAGCATTTCTTTCCAGATGACATCAGTTTGGATCTGGAGACACAACACAAAAAGACACTGCAGTGTTTTCTATTAAGTATCTTTTCTGATTTTTTTTAAAACAAACCTTTCATAAGCCGCAAGACAATATTTTGTAACAACAACATCGTGATTGTCAATACGCTCTTTTGAACTTGAAAATATTAACACTTTGAGTTACTGCTTTTCTGACACTTTACCGCTGTAGGATACTTCTTTCAGCTGAGCTACAATGGCAGTTACGTTTTCGAAATTGATCCTAGGTTATCAATCTTATGATGTAGACTGAGGCGCAAACATTCAGAACAATTTCTGGATTTTATAGATAACTTCTTGTTTAAAAAAATAATACAGCCAGATTAGCAACGTAAATACCTCTGAAGAAATCACTATATACTTCTTATGCTCCTCTGTTTACCACAAAGCTAATACATTTTCCGCTTCTTCACACTGATAATGCTAGATATTAGATCATTTAAAATCTATTTTTGGTTGATACCTTGAAAGCGTCCATTTCCCTTCGCACTTCACTCCTGAGGGTCCTCGCCTGGTTATACAGGAGGGGTATTCCCAGAATACAGCAGAATACCACAAATCCACTAGCCCCAGCCGCCGCTATCGTGATAAACTTGGGTTCCATTCCTCTCAGTGTTGCGCGCAGACAATTGCAGAAACAACGTAAAACGGACTAAACTATGCTGTAGCCAAAATTTGCCCTATTTTAGACGCACATGACACAGATTCAGTGATTTCGTCGTGAGGTCAAGTTCAAAAGTTTTAGTGTAAAATAGAACAAAGGCGAATTTTAACAGTATTGCATTAGACTTACTGTTTGTTACTGTATAGGTATTAATACAGGCAAAAGGCTGTACGTAATGTATTTTCTCGCTTGCACGTGTTTGAACAAGATCTGCAAATTTTTGTACTCTGTTGAAGCAATCTAATTTTTTTCACAAAATGTGTTTTATCAGTTTATCACGTGTGCATTATTGAAGTTTAATGTTGGAGTTATCAAGTATTTCTCAAAAACTCATTTAGCACGAAACAAGCAATCTTTTATATATGCTCACGCCTCACGGCATAGTGATGATTTCACTTCAGGGTATATATTCAAAAAATAACTAATGTGCTTATACTACATATATGTAACTGTTTTTCATTTTGTTTTTTTATTTTTTGCAAGCGCAGCAGATACATGTAATAAATGACCAAAATATGCCCAAACTGGTAGTTCAATGTGTGGTTGACGGAATTCATTCTTTTCCACTGCTTAACAAATTAATACCTAGTGTCTCTAGGCAGCCTGATTTTGTCACCTTCCGGTTTTTGCGGCCATTGCTCGAGCTGAGTGTGTTGTAGATAGCTTGCAAAACCACCATTCGATAGAGAATTTAATGGTGAACAAACCATAGTGTCCAGAGAGCACCGTTTTTTAGTTATAAGCGCTCAAAGTTCAAAGGTAGGTAGTAAAAAATGTACTGTACTGTAATTGTACTGTGGAAATTTACCATACCCTAGAAGAGTATTAACACAAAAACCGCGCGCTCGTCATAAATTGAATGGCTAGCACCTAATAGATTACAGCATGTGCTGTATATAACCTGATGCACACAAAGTTGACTGCTGGAGTTTTAATCAAAACAGGCAACAATTTCATGCAAAATTTATGGAGTTCTTATCCATGACCACGACCAGCCTTGCGGTCTGCACCAGTATCAGTAATTTTGAATGCAAATCATATTCGGTAGAAGCCAAATCACTTGGAAGAATTTGCTTCAAAGGAAGTTAAACCTGTCGCTACGCACTATATTTTTCCTGTTGGGCCACTGCCCAACAGGTCTTTAATTTTGATTTTGGTATCTTAACACACTGCTAGCGTTAAAGTATTCATGTGCGGGTTGTGTTTTACACGTCTTCTACCCAACATTTGCATCTGTCACTACCGAATGCCTTGTATTTTCACCTGTCTTCTCTTCTTACAGTAGATGTTCAGCGGTTGGTGAAAATGCAAAAGTCAAAAAATAACGCAGTAGGAATCGAAGCAGTGGCCTCATGGTTACAAATCTAACACACTAACCACTTAACCACTCAGATCCTTAAAAATTCATGCTTTTACATCAAGTAAAACTTTTACTTCTATTCGATTGTTTGCCAGTGTTGACAGTGTTGCCTGTTTCAAAAGTGACGCTCAAACAGACCAAAAATGAAAATTTTTCAATAAAAATGGCTGCAGGGCGATTAAAATTTACTATTTAAAACCTTTTGACTGAGATTTTGCAGTTGTAGTTAGTGCAAAATATACGTTTTCATAAAAACTGAATCAGGTAACTGACCCAACAGGTTTACGATGGCCTCTGGCCAATGTACTTGATAGTGGATGCTTTATACTTACTGAAGATTTTGCCGCAGATTGGGCTTGTTAATATTCGGAATGGTTTTCTGGCATTAGGGCCGATTTATGCCTACAGCTGTATGTCCGTTCAGCTGACCAAATCGCGAAATAATCTATACTAATAGTGTAGAAGTTCAGATCGTGGCGTGATTATTTCGTAAGTTTGTCGGTTGACGGGACATAGGGCTGTAAGTATGAATAGACTCCTGTAGGAAGATACAGTCTTGCAATTTACTTGATTCTTTAGGGCAAAGCTTCGCTATTTTGGTAACAAAGTACCAACCAGTAACCAACTGTAAACTTTTTGTCATACCATTCAATGCAAGAATAATAAAATTTTGCTACTCGCAAAACACATAAACATGCAAAAATCGGTGAATACAGACCCAAAACATTTTTTGGAACTTTTTTAAACTTTTTTGGGCTAGTTATTTTAGTTACATTAGTCATGTCTTAAATTGGGAATTTTTTGGCAATTCACAGCACAGAAATGTGTGGCACTGACAGGTTAAACGGTTAAACCTAACGGTTAAATTCTGGTGAAAACAACCTAAATCAGGCATCATTTATTGGATAGCCGCATGCAGAACATAGCCCTTTTAACTATTTTTGCTCGTACGGCTACATGGTGGAACTCATACGTGGGTACTGGGTAGTTGACAAATTCTGGGTGGGGGAAAGTACTAGTTGTTTTTCAATATTTTTGAGCTGCTGTATTTTACTTATTAGTTCTGGGTGGAACGTTGCCTGTTTTCTAAGCTACCAGTTTTTTTACCTGTTTTATAAGCTACCTAAACAAACTTAAAATTACTTGAATCCATCCCATAGTTTTTGAAACAAAAAATGTCGGGTGCTTTGGAAATAAAAAAACACCAAAATTAAATAAAAAACCCTCAGTTTGCTATTTTTGGGCCTACAGTAACCCACGAAACTAACACCAATAGCAACAACAAGCAGCAGTTTCGTGCAAATTTTTCTAGCAATTTTCAGCTGTTACCAGTCAGTACTTACACTAAGTTTGTCCCTGCCGCGCAATATTGTCGAATACTTGATAGTATTTTTCAAAAATGTTTCGAAATCTTAATTCGACGAATGCTCTCCCCCGCCCAAAGCCGCACATGGACAACTATATTACATGAATTATATACGTTTTGAATTCCAAGATGTTGTCAAAAATGAAATTTTGCGACGTGTATAATATGCATGTGTCATTTGGCAATCATAGGCAGCGATCACTCGATTTTTTAGTATTACTTCATTCATTAGTTAATAATTCATCTCATTAGAAATAATTATTTCACAAAACTACTTAATTCATTGTTGATTTTATTCCAGACGTCATGTCGCCCCTTCTTGAAATTTAAGCCAGAAATTTATGTTTTGGATTAGATACTGGAAATGCTGTGTTAAAAAAATGACAATACCGCTACACCACATCGAAGTTATGACCAAGGGGGCATCATAACTTAAAACTTCAAAACCCTACGTAATAGACTACTAAATATGAAAATTGCATTTGCAGTAATATATACATAACTTATACAATAATTAAATTAATATGACAAAATTTGTACTACGGTTTTCATACAGTTGTAAGCAACTTTTAAAAATAAGCCCCCGACAAACAAAAACTTGAACACGCAAATCATGCTAACTGCTTCGTGGCCAGCTTATGCCAAAAAGCAGTATAAAGACCTGCCGCCGCTGAGGCGGCGGCAGGAACAACAAAAGTTGGCTAGCTGGCCGCCTGGGCCAGCTTACACACAAAACACGATCACACATAACGGTAAGTTTACACACAAACACACACACACAATTTTGTCCAAGCGATTACACGTAACACGTGTAATTCGCTAGGGCAAATCAAATGTAAAGTCCTGTCGCTACTGTGGTAGCGACAGGAAACATCCTATTATGTCTATGAAGAAAATGCTATTTATTCGATTAAAAAAAGTAAAATTTACATATAGCTTACTGAAGCATAGACTTTGCTGTCTAGCAGTGGACTGAAATTTGGCCAAAATTCAAAAATCTGGGATGCGTGGGGTGTCTGAGGTTCAGAGTGCGCATCAAAGGGTTAAGTCTGTCAGTAGTGACATTACAACTGTTTTTTAATATATATACAAATTATCTAAACATGCAATCATAAAAAGTATGTGAACAGTTAAAAAATAATAAACATTTAGAAAACTGTTTTATTACACCCGGGCAGTTTTGAAACGGCCAACGCTGAACTAAGCTAAACAGGCACGATCCATAGTCACACATGATTAAAGTGATTTTACTTAAATGTTAAAAACAATTCCACAGCATATAATATGCATGCACAATGAATATGGACTGCAGAGTGTAGACGCATATTAATGTTAAGTAGAAAATGGACCACATTAATTGGGATTTGAAAGCGCAGGCCTTAGATCTTCGAGGCACTTTTACTCAAGCTTTGAATTCAAGATACAGGAATTCAAGTTAAACAGTATGTAACTGGGTAACTGGGTAACGCCATACCCTCAACACTGCATGTCGTAAAGTTTTTTTAATCAGTTAAAACTTACTCGCAAAACATACTTGTTTAAGTATACTCATGGATATCATCTGTACGCACGTAAAGGTAAGTGATCAGTTATTTTGATCAAGTCATAATGATCAATATGTGGTGACTCTGGCACGCCTACGTATCTAGTAGGTACTGTATTGTAAGCAAAGCACAATAATAGCCACGAAGTCAATGCAAAATAAATAAGCATTGACTTTTCTTAGAAAGCATGCGATCTATCAATTGATACTGCTGGGGAAACACGCAGTGGTCAAATAATTTTTGTAGCCAGTATTTTCATACAGTGTGCAATTGCAGTCCGGCAAAGAGGTGCAGTTGCAATTTTCTAGCAGTGAATCTAGTCTAGAATCAATTACAGTTTCTTGGTAGGCAAAGTAGAACTGTATGATGCAAAACAGAAGTACAGAAATTATAATCAACGCGTTTAACGGGTGCTGATGAACAAGCGTTCGAACGGGTCCGGCTTTATGGCGACTGTCCACTTCAATATCGCTTTTACAGCCAAATGCCAGCTGACGGGTGATTGACATCGGATATATCGGCACGCGACGCTCATCGCGGTAACGAAGAAACTGCATCTGCTGGAATCAAACAACTTTAGTAGCTTAAAAGTTGATCAATTAATTTAAAAGTTTTACTTTGCTGATCTTTGGTTAGGTAATAGTGCGAGGGGATGTTGTATGTTGGACGTTTAGAACAGAATACAAGCTGCACTGTAGGCTCTGAATATATGTAAATGATGCTTATTTGAACTTTGACTGTAACGTTCTACAAATCTGATCGGTCATAAAGGTATAGTATAGTCTGACTGAACGTCGGAACTTGTTCACATTACGTAATAACGTAATGTGCGCAATAATCGGTAAAAATACCTGATGTCCAGTGAAGCTTTTACTGCTGATCACAGAGGCTCTCCCGGAGTGAGAGTATTTAGGTCGACTCAAATCGTGAACGTCCTAAAACTTTATTGAATAAAATAGTTATTAGGAAACCGTTATTAGAAGAATGAAAAAAAGCACCACATCGATATAAATTTAGTTTTTGTAAAATGCGTAAATAATGAATAAAAACTATGTGCCGAAGCTAAGTTAGTATGCTGTTTTTGTTATCGTTATGACATGCTGTATTTTTCACAAAGCTCAGCTGAACTACCACACTCCAGTAAAAATACAAATTGATTTGTATTTTATATACAAATACAAAAAACGTTAAATTAAAAAAAAGTTGTGGATTTTTGTTTAAATTTTTGAAATAGACTTGTTCTACAACTATAGTCAGTACTCACCCGGTATCTTTCAAAAACAAATCCATTTCTTTTGAAAACAGGTGATTTTTGGCTGCCATGGTGATAGCCGCCTGCGGAGGTTGTTTGACCGTTTTGGGTGCTAAAGGGCAAGCGTATGGGCCGATGATCCAAATTCGGGGCGATGGTGGACTGCGTTGCAGTTTGGTTTAGTTTCTTTCGGGCCTTCAGTTTGGCTATAAAAGCGGCAACAACAGCTAAGACTGCGAATCGATTTTGAGAATTTGACTGACTTGTAACCATAGCCTGAGCTAGCAATACTGGCGAAAACGTTCCAAATGAAATGAAATGAAGCTGCAGGCATTTCAACAAATTCATTAAGGCTAGCTGGGTAATGGTAGGAGCAGGGGATGAAATAATATCATTATCATTATAATGAAATAACCCGGAAAATAAGAGATTACACAAAGTTGACATTCGAAGAAATATTTTGTGTTTTTTATACAGTAAATGCTCATAATTGTTTTACACTAGTTTCACACTAAAATTTAAAGGAAAAAACAAAAACTGAAATTTTCCAGTATACCCCTCTCAAATGCGAGAAAATTCAATTAGCTTGCGAGAAAAATAGGACGAAACTGTTGATAGATGATAGAGCTGAGAAAACATGGCAGCTAATGTGTGGATCGCATGATCGTGAGAACTCAAAAATTATGAAAAACAGGTTAGGTTAGGTTAGGTTGTCACGAAAGATAATAATAGTCTATGCATGCATGTATGCGTGCATACTGCATTCTTACTGTACCCTGTGTATGTGTAGGTACAAACACCACAAAATTTATCATGCTTATTGTATCCAGTAGCTCAAAAACTGACAGAGAACATAATACGGTAAAACGCCGGCAGTTTTCACTGAAAAAAACAAACAAAAAAGAAAAGAAAAGAAAAGAAAGCAAAGGAAAGGAAAGGAAAGGAAAAGAAAGGAAATGAAAGGAAAAGAAAATAAAATAAAAGAGAAGAAAAGAAAAGAACAGAAAATAAAAGAAAATAAAAGAAAAGAAAGAAAAAAGAAAAGAAAAAAAGAAAAGAAAAGAACGAAAATAAAAGGAAAGAAAAGAAAAAAAAAAAGAAAAGAAAAGAAAAGAAAAGAAAAGAAAAGAAAAGAAAAGAAAAGAAAAGAAAAGAAAAGAAAAGAAAAGAAAAGAAAAGAAAAGAAAAGAAAAGAAAAGAAAAGAAAAGAAAAGAAAAGAAAAGAAAAGAAAAGAAAAGAAAAGAAAAGAAAAGAAAAGAAAAGAAAAGAAAAGAAAAGAAAAGACAAGAAAAGAACACAAAGAAAAAGGGAAGAAAAGAAAAGAAAAAGTATCTGGCTTACAAATGGCGATTGGTCAAAGATATTGGTTGATATTGATAGTCTAGTGTCTCGCAGTAATTATTTTACACTATTCAGCGTTAAACTAGTTTCTCAGTGAACGTACATACTATTTCAAAACGAAAATCTCTGCTTTTTACAACCAGCAAAACTGCTTTCGCGACACTACCACCCTATTTTCTATCCGTAAGCTTTTGCACTAGAAATGAGTTTATAATTCAATAACTTTTGTCTTGGATTATGAGCTACTCAGCAGTAAATTTGATCAGCACGAGGCACTTGAAAATTTTTTAACCAAATATAATAGCCGCGCTTAATATTTCCTGTGGAATATAGACACATAACCCACAAAAACCAAACACAAGACCCCCACAGACCCTCCCCCAAACAAAAAAAAACGAACAACCCCTGTCTGGCTTTCATATTTTTTCTTTAAAAAGCAGCTAAATTTAGCCTGCAATAAAAATCTGGCAGTCTATGCTTCAGTTTGACGTATAACGACATACATCTCCGTGGTTATTTGCTTTATTTGCCTCAGGGTTTTAAATTTGAGCTTAACCATTTTAAAACATCAGCCATGCTCGTGCATTGTCGAATTTAAATAAAGCTATTATCCTTATAAAACAAAATGTAGACAAATTGAAACAAATTTTAATTTATTCTATTTCAATTTAATAATTTCATTTTGTTAGCAATAAGGTAGGTTTCCTTAGCATGTGCCACGATCTATGACTAATGCCTATACTTATTTATAAGAGTATCTACCTAGTACAATAAATAGGAAATAAGTAATACAAAAGTAATTGATTGATCTGGGCTGACTGAGTGGAGTGACAAGTAGTCGCTGCTACTACTGCTCTAGAAATTTAAACAAGTTCTAGACAATAGCAGCGACTTTGCTGGGTGATGCCGAAATGGACGGAAGGCCAAGCGGTGAATTGTGATGGGGAAGAAGGTGACAATGAAGTGCTACCGGAGAATAGAACCGACCTATCGGAGAACGGCACGAATCGGCCAATCGGACAACACCAAAGGCAGAGAGATGCTCATGTGGTCGGCGTCATGTAAGATACGAAGAAAAACCGAGCAACCGATTCGGGAATCACAGTCTGTGGAACTGAAGTTTAGAAATGGAAAGTGCCAGTTTAGCCGGAAGCTGTCTTGGAAAACGCGCTGCAGCTTTCTTGGTTTTGGCATTGAAAATGTAAAAAATACGGAGTGGTGTCACCTTTTCTTCGAAGTGGAGGCGATCTTGATTTGCAACTGGTTGAAAGAAAATAAGAGCGAAGAACGATTCAAATGGAAAATCTTCTACCTGGTGAACGAGGGCAAGACGAAGGAAAAAAAAATATAGGAATAGATAGAAAAATAATAGAAAAGAAAAAAAGGAAAAAACCAAGAGCAGAAAAAAAGGAAATAAAAGAAAAAAGACAAATGAAAAGACAAAAGACAATAAAAGAAAAAAGACAGGAAAGAAAACTAGAAGAAAAGAAAAGAAAGGAAAAGAAACTAACAAAGAAAAATGGGAAGAAAACCAGGATAAGAGAAAAAAGTAAAAGAAAAGAAAAACGGAAAGAAAACCAGAAGACGAGACAAGAAAGAAAAGAATGAAAAAAAATGGAAAAAAAGCAGAAGAGAAAAAAGGAAAGAGAAATGAAAAATGGAAAGAAAACCAGAAGAAGAGAAACGAAAGGAAAATAAAAGGAAAGCAAAACTCTGTGAACGACATCATAGAAGAAGAACGGAAGAAAAAGAATGAAGCCAACAGCAAACAGTCAAGAAAGACAGGAAAGAAAGGAATTTGACACTGAAAAAGCCGACCTGCAACGATGGCGGACGAGAATCAGAAAGAACGAAACTATTTAAAGGGCGGAAAAGCAAAAAGCGGAAGAATATAGATGATGAGAGGAGGAAGAACGCTAGCAGTGGAGATTTCGGAAAAGAACAATGTTCTGGAGAAACAAAAAGCACAGGAGACTTAGTGCGCACAGCGATTTGTAAAAGTGGATGCTGAGCCTCAGGAAAAACAAGAAAAAGCGCAATCTGACAGGCTAAAGGTAGAAAATAGCTATTAAAGTCAGCTGAGGAAGCAACCCGCAGGCACGAGACGCGAAGATAAAGCGGAAAAGAAAGAAAGCTAAGATGCCGCCAGAGAAAAAGCGAAAGAGAGGTATCTCAAACTACAGAATTTTGTACACGACTACTACTGCATTAATGCTTCTGCTAGGACTACTACTACTGGCTCTACTACTACCCCTGCTGGTGCTGCCGTTACGACTAAGACAACCGCTGCTGCTACTACTACTAAATTAAAATTAAAATATTCAACCGGGGTACTCACAACTGTACCCTTCGGGATCGGTATGTGAGGCCCTAACCTTCGCCCTAAATTTAACTTAAAAGCATACGCTACACTCACACACTGTATGTAGTTATGATGCCCTTGTTTTGGGACCATACTCGTAGCCTGGTACGGTTTCAAAACAAGGAAGAGGTGAATCTGTGCTATGCTCGACCACCTTATGGGCAAACATAAAAAAAAAAAAAAAAAACAAAAGTAATTAGAACTGCAAATAGTGTAATTATTTTTAAATAGTTATCAGTTGATAACTTGGTCAATTAATTTTTGTTATTGTTTTAACTCCATGACTTCATACCTCTTGAGTTTATAATATCGCTTATTCCTGTCTCTGCCAGTTTATGGCCCATCTTAAGCCGGCTAAATAGATACCCTCGGCATTACTCAAAACTACTCAGCATTAAGCTTTAAAATACATCGCGTTCACGTGAGCTTAAAGTATAGCTTTTGTTAACATCAGCTAGAATAGCTACAACTAATGACTTAACTTTCCAGGGTTTGCCTGGACTTCTTTTATGGAAGCACACTTTTCCCTACTGACTTAGCAAATTGATTCTAAGAACTCATTTTACATACTCTATTTTTCCTGCACGTGAGAAGCGTTTTGAAAATGTTTTTTGTCGTTTCTTTTCAAGAGTTCTTGTACTTTTTTTACTGCTCGTTTTTTAAATAAAATTATCTGTCACGCTGATCTTTAGTTACAGAGTAAATTGGAAGAGTGAAAGTTTCAATGCTTGATTTTTAGCAAGCTTTTTATGTGTATAGGCCTTAACGTCGTTTTGAATACGAACAGTTAACTAGTTTATTGATATATAATTGTTTGGAAAAAATCAACGATGTTTAAGAATCTGAACATCTGAACAGTACAGTAGTTAGGTCTTAAGTCAAATTGACATATATGTAGATAAAACAAACGCATTGTCTGTTTTTTGGTGCTTCGCCTTTAGAATGATGTCTTCACTTTCACTGTTGTAACGTGCAGCTTGCCGAGGGTTATGTCAGCGTCTGTCTGTGTCTTGACCAGTGTGTTGATGAGCCTGTGTACATGTGCGCGACATCTGTCTCTTCTGATCATTGTGTGGCTGTGGTAAATATGTATGTACAAAGACAAAGTTTACGCGATTGCTGGTTGCCGTGTTTTATATGCGATGATTATGTACAGCACTGCAAGCATGTCGCAAGAAAATTTATTCAACATGAAATTCATTCTACGCAAAACGTGCTTGTTACATTTAACTGTTTGTACTGAGTCTACACTAGCTGCGTATTGTGTACATGCTGCATATATTTCTGGCATTTCCAAGCTGATTAAAAGCTCTAGAAACGTTCTTAAAGTTAATTATGTTAACGGCTCAGAACCGGTCGTGAACATAAATCAGTTGTTTTTGCTAAATCAATATTGCATTTTGTGTGTTTACTTGTCTTTACTTTACTTTACTTGTCTTGCTTACCCATTAGCGATTAACAAGCTAAATGTTTAAAATCGTTATCTGTTATAACGTAGCAGTTTATTAAAATGTCATGTAGCCATTGATTGCAAGTGTAATTAAATTTATTTTACGTGCTGTTCACAAATTTGGAGTAACGGGAACGAAATCATTGAATTAAGTATAATACTTTTATTTAGGATTTCAGTATCCTGGAGCTGCACCTTCATGCAAATGAAACAAACAATTAACTGTGTCTATATCGACAAAGTTACCATGCTTCAGTGTTCAATCATTCCAGTTAAAAATCAATTAATTTAATCGTGTCAGTATGAGTTTGGCCATAAGACGTGAATTGTGAAATGGCCATAATTGTGAAACTTTTATGTCGGTACTGCTTTTAATGATTTATCACTTTATCACGAAAACGATCTTTGTGTCAATGTAAAGCGTAAATGTTTCGCGTGCATTTTTTCGCCTAGGTTTACAATGTTAGACTAGCAAAACCAATGCAAATCGGTCCACCCGATTTAAGATAATTAATGATAAAAAAGCTTAAGCCGGCACTATACTTCTACCGGTCAATTTTTAAAGCATGACTGCGGTGCCATCTGGGAATAACCAAGTCTTCGCAAATTTATAAGTTCATTGAGAAATACCAAGAAACTTACAGTTTACACTTACTAATATTGTACTTGTAAGATTAGTGCAGAAAAACTGCTTGTGCAAACGCATTCCCAAATAACGCACGTTTGCTTTAATGAGGCTTTATTATGTGCTTATTGCCTAACAAACTGGCTTTCTGCTTCCAACGGTAATTTAAGGTAAATATGCTTGCCACATGGCAAGCTTTTGCGTTAATTTTGTGAGGTATATCTTCATTGTCAATTTATTTGCACAGACCACATCTTGCCTGGAAAACTTCCCATATAAGGCCGAAATTACAAAGTAGGTGCTAAGGGGGCAACGTTCTTTTGCTGAGTATTTACTGCTTGACTGATTTTACACAATTTTTTTACATAATTCCAACCCAAAGGTTTCCAAAACTGCTTGTGATTGTAGCACAAATTATCAACCACAAAATTACAAAAAACTGCACACTGACAGATTAATCATGAAGTGTCACTGGAAGTCTAGCCTATAATAAAAGGATACGAACACGAAGGGAGATCTGGTCAAAACAGAAGTTAATCGTTAATTTAAGTTTTAATTTTTAATTTAACTTTGAATTTTTTAATAAGCAGTCTATAAAATTTCTAGTAATTTGGGTCACGCAACAGTTCGAAGTTCTCAAATCTCAAGCCTATAAGTGTCCTCAACATGAACTCTGCCGATATTAGCCCAGTCTGGGAAATTGTCATCCGGCGAATGTTAAAAATTATAAAATATCACTGTTTATGCATAATCCTTAAAATCTTAAGTTTGAGTTAAAGTTGCTTAGCTTAACTATTGCCATTTGATTAAGAAAAAGTCATAGCAATTCTTGCATAGTCTTTTATGACAAAAAATTTTTCAAGACTTGACTTATCTAAATGCAAACTGACATTTGTCACTCTAAATTTCTTCCGAAAATCTTTCAACCGAAGGGAACGAAAGTAGTTTAGACTACATAGGTTTACTAAGCTGCCAAAGTTTTTACTGTTTGCGTATTGAGCAGCACGGACAAAGCTAATTATACTTGTTCCGTTCAGTGTGTTCCTTGTTTTAGATGAAATTTAAACGTTCTTTTATTTTTTGACTTACTTTCTTTTTGTCTATCAAATGATTAGCGAGATTGATAATAATAAAGAAATAATTTGAGTTTAAAGGAGTTTCTAATAGGGATGTTTAAGTTACAGAATTTTAAATCAGTTAAGTTATCAGTTAAGTTAAGCGAAATTAAATCAATTAAGTTATCAGTTAAGTTAACTTAACTGATAACTGATAACTTTAACTGATTTTAATTTCAGTTACATGGTAAAATTTTGGAAAAGTTCAAATCCGAATTTTTAACTCAGAATTCGCTTTTTTAGGTTTTCTTAAAGTTTTTAAATTATATTAATGTCTATAAATTAGATTTATTATTAGATTTTAACAGTTGTGATCATTTTTATCAAAATGTATGTGCTGCTTTGATTCCTCTAGGTAGGTACCAGCCCGGGTCAATTTCTACTGCGCTGCAACTTTATGAAAATTTGCTCATCAATATTTAATTATTTTTCTAAAAGCTGATTAACGAACACCTCAGAACCAGAATTCAACCAGAGTTCACAATTATTGGTGCTAGGCACGTAATTTTTAAAATATCCAAATACCCTCAAAGTGCCCTCAGCCCACAGCAAATCAGGTTTGCCGTGACAGCGATAACTTGATATATAAGAAACGACGTAATTTTGGCACCTGAATTTCACGTTGTGGCGTAAACAAAAGTTTGCCACAATCAGATTAGGTGATGGTTAATAATTTTTCCTGCAACCTTTTGGATTGACACCACTTGTCCCGTTTGGGTCTGTATTTTTGCCGCTAATAATGTGCAATGCATCAACCGGCGGCGTGCATCAAAATTTTTTGTCAGTACCTATGTACCTTAGTTCCTTTAATTTCGGAGACAGATGTTACGCAGAGTTTCATTCTTATTCAAGTCTAAATGAGACTGAAAATCTGTTCGACGATTACGTTTTACGCATGTGTAAGTACATAAAATTTAAGAATTTACCGGATAATTTGACTAAAAGCTATAAAATTTGATTTTTTATCATGCAAATTTGCAAAGAAACAATTTACACACATATTATTGTACTTTCGAAGTACAAAAGTCAAAAATTTCCAAGCTGAATCAAACCCACTGACGTCTGTTGAGCAATCACACGCCTCAACCATTACGCAACAGATAAGTTGGATAATTCGATTAAAATCATAACTAAGTGTTTTTTACAAGTATCACATTAAGGACTGCCTTAAAAGTGATTCAAAACAATCGATACTCCAGATACACATCTATTTTCAATTTGCATTGGCATTTAGTATAAAGAGACATCACACGCATGCACAACGACTTACCTAGCACACACACGTAGACACACGCACACAACGTGCGCGCTGCAAGTTATAGTACACAGACGTGCATCAGCCAGCTTGTCATTCCAGCAGGCTTCAGTGGTGCACTGAAACTGAGCATGATTTACATGCATTTTCAGTTTCAGTGCATTAACTGAAATTAGTATGCACGGCCGCTGAGGCGGCCGCGCAAAAATCAAACGTGCACATTCAACGGAAACACTATGGCCGGTATGTGATATGTCTAGCATCAGTATTCACGTAACATTCCCACAGCAGAACTTAAATTCCTTAAATCAGTTACACGCTAAACTGAAATTTATTTTCAGTCATGCGCTTAACTGAAAATTAAATCAGTTTTAACGCTTAACTGCAAATAAAATCAGTTTTGACGCCTAACTGAAAATAAAATCAGTTAACTGATTTAAATCAGTTTTTAGAGTCCAAATCAGTTAAGTTATCAGTTAAAAGTTAAGGCTAAAAACAATTTCAGTTAAAGTTAAAGTTAACGTTAACTCCCAGAAATTAAATCAGTTAAGTTATCAGTTAACGTTATCAGTGAAACACCCCTAGTTTCTATGCATCACCAACTGATTAACACCTCCACACATTACAATAACATTGATTGTAACAAAGGAAAATTAAGGACCTCTTTAGGCCCTTGTCATACAGATCTAGCTGCGACTCCGTGTCGACAATAACATCATGCGTTTGTGTGGGCCAGCTTACTGCCGACGACTGACAAAGGAACAAAGAAGCTGAAGCATTTAGAATTCTATTATTTCGAAATTTAATGTCAATTTTTCGAATCCCACTGTGATTTTACGCGTGGGGAACTTGAAAAAGTCAATAAAAAACTAGAAAAATATATTTACATATGAACAATTAGTCTTTTTGTGCCCATTTTGAAATGCTACATATGAATGTTGTACACATATTTACCGTTTGTTATATGTTAACTTTAAGCACCTTTTTTGGCCAGGAGTTTTTGGCACTGGTGAAATACAAAAAAAACAATAAGGACAACGACTAGACTCTTGCTGTCTATAACTCTACAATCAACACACCATACAATATGTACAAATACAAATAAGTACACACAGTACAAATAAGTCTGACAAAGTCTAAAAAAACAAATTGCTTATGTTTCAGGTTAAGCTTGTATTCATCATTATTTTTGCCCAAACAGAACTGTCGACGTTGCGAAATGTAATTAACTTGATAACTGTTTCTGCGTCGATAATGATATTATCACCTTATATTCAACCAAATTACTTGTAAACCCGAAAATTGCCTACTACTGCGCTAAAGATGCAAACATTATGCTACAATGGGAGAACCCCCATCATGACTTGACCCCCATTACGACAGCACCGCCATGTGTGGAAGGCTATAGGTCCTTCTATTCCGACGACTTTACTCACGACAATAATAGAAAATGCGATCCGGGGCGTATTGTTATCGCGCTCACGCTGGTTTTGCTGGTGTCCGCGTTCGCAGCCGCTCTGACGGTAGTCGCCAGTCCAACTCTAGTGAAATTTTTGGCCAAAGACAACTCTCATGACAATTCTACAGAATTCGATTTTAATATGCTCAGACGTGTCTTGTAGCAATACTGTGTTATGGTCGATTCATATTTATACCTATATGTTTGTTCAGCCGGCAAAATTATGAAAAAATTACGAAAAATAATCATGCCACAATCCTATGCATGCCGCAATCCTATGGTATGGTATTTGGCGCGCTTAATTCGCCATTTTGTCGGATACACGGATATGAAGGCTGCCGCTGTTTGTATGAATCTATGTACCTTTAATATTGCTAGGAAATATTAAAGGAAATATTGCTGAAATATACAGTTTTTATGCAACCGTGCTTTTTAAGTAATCACATTCAAAAACATTTTCAATTCAAATTACAACCATTGTTGTTTTGATAAAAGTGTTGTTTGCTTATTTTATTTAAAATTAACATGTCTGAAGATCGGATTAAACGCATTTTCGTAAATATTGACTCTAATAACAATCAGTCAAAACTTTATGGGCTCAAACCATCATAAATAAACCATCAGAAATAATGGGTTCCTAACTATCTTTCTCGAAGCAAAGATGGAAGTTTTGCAGCGAATTTTTACAAATTTTTGACAAAAAATTCTTGAAATAATCATTTCTTTTTACTTTCGATTTATTTGGTCGTTTTGAACAATTTTCCTTCAAGAAAAATGATTCAGAAACGGTTTTGGGCTCATATGTTAGCCTGCGACATTTTAAAAGTAGCGATTTTACTTCCACAATAGAGTGCATTTGTAAAATCTGCGACAAATACGATATTGAAGATGATATTTTATAGTTATAGCTATAGTTATTAGAGTTAAGTTATAGCAGATATGAAGCACTTACAAACACTTATATATTTACTACGACACGAATAACGCTATAGAACAGAACGCGGTAAAACTTTTGACTATAACTGACGCAGACGTTCCAAATAATTTAGCTAAATTCATTCATGCTGCTTTCCAAAAAAGGTCACAACTTTATTCTCAGCTACCATTATAAACAAACAGGAGTTGGTGAATTTGTTGAATACGTACTGACTGTCCTAACACTAAATGAATTTAAATTAACCAAGTTAGACAGGATTTTGTTTTTTGTATTGTATGCAGCTCTGCGATTTTTTATTTTTATTATTAGCTAGTTATGCCTCTAAAGAGATGTTTCAAGCTTGTTTTTTTCAATAAATCAATCAATCAATCATAAAGTTTCAACTAAACAACTTACGTTCTTTAAAATGTCATAAACATAATACTCTGCTGCTTATTTGGTTACTGTGGTAACTTAATTAGGTAGCTTAGATCATTCAGTTATGGTTAGGACTGATTAGCAAATTAGTCTAACTAGCGCACTAGTCATAAAATTATGGCTGGTAAATTTTACGCTCTGATATGGGTCTTATCTGCTGTAATATTATCCTTCTATCATATACAACTACAACTTTTATTCAAACACAGAGCACGTTGTCGTTCCGTTGGTAACTGTGCAGTCTAAAACAAACAAACCTGTTTGTATTTTTTACAAAAAGCATTGTACAATGTACAATAACCTCAATTATTTTAAAACTACTAGTGAAATAGGTAGTGCTGATGTTTTACAGATCATTAGTTTATGACAAAGAATTGAGATATATTAAGCACGCCTCATTTAAATTAATACACTATTATCAAGCCGAGTTGGACTTCTGTTTAGACGAAAATGCAATGCTTCTGGTTACCTAGTTACATCAATATGTCCCATGTTAGCTATTACACGTACTATTACCTGACTGGTTTAATCTTGCGTTCTGGTTCTATTTTTAAGTGATGCTGATGAAATGAGAATAAGTCACTTTATTTTTTGAACGCTTCATAGCGCTAGTAAGTACAAAACTTGCTACTAAGCCACAGATGTTGATTATGAAAATTGCTTTTACTAATGTTGTTATTTGTTTATGTTATTTAACTTACGTTATGGCAAATGATTTCGACAGTAGTAATGGTACAAACAAAAACGTACATAGGTAGGATTTTGAAGAGGAAAAATTGTACATCGGCCATGTTTTTCTCAGTAAAAATGCTGCAGTTTTTAGGGGACTATGGGCCCTCAGAAGTCATTTTGACACTTTTTGGTGCAATAGTTTACAGTACAAAAGAAAGAATAATTTCTTTCAATTTAATTTAAATAACCCAATGGATGCGGCAGTTTCCAAAAACCGAAAATTTTTAATTTATTTATTCTAAGCAAAGGAAGAAATTTATTTACAAAATCGTGTGGACGGTATATGAAAAGTCGTGGACGGTATTATGTCGACAATTGTCGGTATATGAAAAGTCGCGAAAGGCAGGCCTACGCTCAATTTATGAGCGCTGATCCTTCTCCTGAAGAGGTTATGGCTGGGCTGGTATGTCAGAACGAGCCTTATATACATACGTCGGTACATAAAAGCATCTTAGGTACTTAATTTCACGAGTTCTGAAAAGTTCCATTCAATATATAACTTAACGTTTTCGGCAAGTGATATGTTCCTTCTTCTGTATGTTTTGTAATTGTATGTGATTGTATTATTGTAATTATTGTACTTTATTATTATAGTATTTTACCTGTGCTGGTGGGTAGTGGTTTATATTTTACAGGACTGGCTGTGGTAGCCTTCACTGAAAGGACGAAATTTCAGGGAAACTGTCTTTAAAACATGCATAAAATTGACAGTTTAGCTTAAAAAGGAACATTTTTGTCCACCACTTCAGGTCTTCAGGGACCGTGGAAACACTTTTGTCCATCCAAAGGTGCTGGGTCGCTCCCCCGCAACCCCCATTATCATTGACTCATAATTGATTATTCATGAACATAAATTGTAATGTATTTGTTTCAGATAAAATGAGGGGAGAAACAGTTTTACGTGGATCCATTGTCATTGTCACGATCGTTGCCATTTTTATTGTCACTCTTGCTCTGTCTTCGGAATCGTGGGTAGAAATCGATGTAAACCACACAGACACTACGTTAGCTCAAATAAACGTTCACATGTTCGCCACTACTTGTCACCCGAGACTCGGTGAATACGGCGAAGATGTCTGCACAAAGTCTAAAAAAAACAATGTAAGCGGATACGGGCAGTGAAACAATAATAATCCGATGAATAATAATGTCGGTGCTTGTTGCTTTGCTTGTCTTAGCTTTGACTATTTCAGTTAGATATTTGAAATGTATACGGGCGACATAATAGGGCAATAGGGCGAAACGGCGAATCTTCGAACGAGTCAAATTGTCTAAAATCGTTTTACCGCTGATTCCAACAGGCAAGGGCTGACTTTTAATCAGCCACAATCAAGTTGTCAATCGGCAACCATTTAGCCAGCGCCAAGCACTTTTTTCACTACTCAAGTATTTAAGGGGGTAATTGCGTTTTTAGGTGTTTTTTTGAAAAGCCATAGCTCAGCGTTTACAAATTCAAATCATAAGCGGTTTTTTGCATTAGGTAGAACAATATCTTTTCTAAATGTATGTCATGCATTGAAATTTAACCTGTGATTTTGTTTCCAATATAAGCCACTAAAGAAAGGTCCTTTCCAAAATATTACAATATTTTCCAAAAAGTTTGCGCCACAGCTCTGAATCATACGATTACCTGTTGGGGCTGAAACTTGGCAAGGTTTTTGACATGTTTAAAATCCCCAGGCATGTCCCCCACTTTTCTAATAACTAGTCAATTTACTGAGAAAATAGCAGAAAAGCAAACGCACCGAAAATTTAAAATATTTTCTTGTAATTAAAACCCTCTAAAAATGTCCACAGGTGAAATTTCGAAAAAGTGAGAGACATGCCTGGGGATTTTGACCTTTACAGTACTGTCCCAAAAATTCATGCTCAGGCGTCACTTATAACTTGAGTACTGGTGGCGCAAAGTTTACATAGAAATCACAAAAACCTCGAAAACGCAACTACCACCTTAAGCTAAAAATTCCAGGTATGATGCATTGTTTATACTAGCTTACAGGTAATTCTGTTAAAGAAGAAATATTTATTTACTGTTATCCACTAATGGCCGTTTGCACAAATCTTATTCTCTCGCTATTCTTATTCTCTCGCTATGCTCAAGTGTCGAGAGCTGTTTACCCTCTTACTATTGATTAGTTCATGGTTGGGTACCCACCCACCCACTATCGAGGAGACAATGAAAACAAATCATAATGAATTGATGAATTAAATAAGAAATTACGTTTTTAGGGTTAAATCAGATTAGGGCCTATTAAACGGAAATTAAACGAAAAGTGTTAGGAACTGAAATCAACCTTCACAGTCACAGTTCGTGTCTCTGTCAAATCTCATAACAAGTTTATCTGTTAGTTCATAGCTTATCTGTTAGCTCCCAACAATTTCGTATTTGTTTTCAGGGTCTAAGAAGTCGAAATAGAATGAGTCTGGCGCTTTTCATAGTATCCTTGTTATTTGTTGTCGCATTACTTCTTGTTTTTGCCATTGTTGTTGCTTGGAACATACGGAGACGACTACTCTTAAACACTATAGTTGTGCTGGGACTACAAGCTTTCGGAGCAACAGCAATAGGTGAGCATATAAGTAGCACATTAAACTGCTATGTAATTTCCATCACATTGTCGTTTGTAACTTTATTATGCAGTAATGGGTCAAATTATGCAACAAATGAAGTCTTGTCTAGATATAATTAAAAAGTAGACACACAATTTTTTTGTCATTCATGATTGGCTCGGACTAAGATTTTCTATAGAATTCAAACACTGACTAACTCAGACAACGTTAAAACGCGATTTGTGGTGCCAAATCGAAGCCAATAAATCTAGTTTTACATATACTAAAATATTGCAGTGTGTTCGAACATCATTACACCTATTTCTAACGGCAGAATAACTACAAGACCATGCTAATAGCCTTGATTATACTCTTTTCATTCAAAGGCATGGTATGTTTCTACTCTGGTTGACAAAGAAAATACGAAACGAAAAAAACAAACCAGCAAAACAAAAAATAGAATAAAACCAACAAAAAACACAAAGGCGATGGTAACCAATAAAGCAAAACAGTACTTTTCAGCAAAATGTAAGTGCAGATAAAATAAATGTGATTGCCTATTTTAGCATTGCTCTGCTCAACTGTGGTGGTGAAGCAGACAGTAGACGAATACTCAGCCGAGTACACCATGTTGAACTACCAGTATCGATACAAAGAAGGATTCTATTTGGGAATTGTATCATCCATACTTTACGGCATTCTGACTATTTTGTCAATCTTATTTTCAATTTTTTATGGCGGTGAAAAGTCACAGTCGAATGGTTACAAGTAGAACGTATTCTGATGATGATGATGATACTGAAGATAACATGATGTAAAAAATTGCTAACAATGATCATAATGACAATGATGTACATTATTTGTTCCACTCTAAATGGCAGATTTTTGTTGTTGTGTATAGGATTTGGCAAAACGGGCCTGCTAATCTACCAAGAAACGAGCTTAGTTCAGCTTAGTTTATGGAAAAAACGTGTGTGCTTCATAAATCAAGTATAAAACCTTCATAACTTCAGAATGACTGTCTGCCGCTTTGAATCGATTTCAGATTTTCTGCATCTATTGTCTGCACGTAGGGTCAAAGTTGTACCAAAAGTATGGTCTTAATTGAATGAAAAAGTTAATTGTAATTTCAAACTGTAAATTAATAATTTTGTGCATAATTGTGCTAAATACATCTATTTTAAATTTATAAATTATCTGAAAATAAGTGCTTCACATTTCGTGTTATAGGTAAAGTTTTAACTTTGTAAGCAGCATTTTGATTTTTACTATATTTTATTGCTATAACAAATATCGCATTAATACAAAAAGAACAACAAAAGTGAAAATAATACATACCTGCTATTAAACAAAATATATACCTACATTGCTCTCAGTGACTATGGATGACATCAAGAGTACATAATAGAAACAGTACGGCACTCTTCCTATTATGCTTTACGCCTGCGTCCAATGCGGAGCGCAAAATAGCCCACTTTTGTACTGTTTTGAGAGGGTGGTATACCCCCCTCAGTTCAAAGCCTATACTCAACTGAGGGGGGGGGTCAGTGTCAGTTCAAGACACTAAGAAAGGCATTTCGCCGATCCAGTGAACTGAGGGGGGTACAGAGCTGTCAAAACTAAATATGTATACGTCAGCTCGATAAATGTACACAAAACTGAACCAATATAAAGACATTATGATTATGACATATCTATAAAAATTAATAACACAATATTAATACAGAAACACACCATACAATATTAATAGGTATAATATGCAGTTCAAATCTCAAATTTGTACCACACCGCTTGGTAAAATTACTGTCTACGTCATACGTGTTGATGGAGCTACCACACTGGATCCTGTTTTGAAGATGTTTTTCGGGCTAATTTTTTTAAATAAAGTTGTTCTAAATCGTTTATGAAACAAACAGTATAAGTAAAAATTACTACTCACAGAAAAATAAAATGATGTGTACCAAACAAAACCGTAGTCCATAAAAAACGTTTCTTGTTTTATAGTTGCCAAAATTTCCGCATAGTTATGATTGCTAAAAAAGTAATGCAAATCGTAACGAACATAGTGACCACTAAAATTAAAGAATAACATGAAAGTATCTATACAGTATAATATGGCATAGGTGTTCCACGGTATACAAACGCATAAGAGCAGAATTGTAACATTTATATTTTGCTTCATTTCTTCTTTTTGACCTTGCCCTGATTTTTTGATGAGAATTTTTGTTTTTACTATTCCAATGATTATAAAAAAGTTGGACATAAGCATTGCAGCCGAAAAACACATGAACAAAACATTGTTTGCAAGGACTAAGTTTTTATGAACTCCTGAATTACTCCATTTAGTTCTAGGCATCCAATATTCATCTATTTCTGGTCTATAGGCCGCTGCGGGGTCATAATTGCGGCTAAAAAGCAGTATTGGGACAAAAAGAACGCAACTTAAAACTATTCCACTAATTATGCTAATCCAGAACGGAATAGTTTTGTTAGCATTTCTAGATTTCAATGGAAACCACAGACTGTACACTCGAACAAGTGAAGCCCCCAACAGTACAGATACTGAAATTGTATTGAACAGTCGGGCTAAAGGGTGTCTAAACAATACTGACCAATTGTAAAACATAGTCTTGTAACGGAAATTGTAGATGTAATGTTGAATACCCACGCTAATGTAGGGTAGCCCTGATAGAGTATCAAGTATAACAATTGCCATGTGGAATCGAGTATTGGCACTTTCTTTGAATTCATCATCTTGCAGAACTACCAGCGTAAACATCATACCTATAACTCCTAACAGTGGCAAGATAAGACCAACATGCTTGTCACGAATATCGTAGAAAAGATAGAATTCGTAAAGCAACATTTCACATTGCAGAAGACCCAACTTAAGCAATTGACAACCTGAAAATTCATCTCTTCTTGCAGCGGTGATGTGATACTCGAAAAATTCAGCCACGTAGCCGTATGATTCGTAATTGAACAATTTGTTTTGACACTGCCATAGCTCGTCCTTAAAACCTTCAGGAAGAAGGGTTACATTCCTAAAACATACTAAAAGATACTTACTTTTGAAATCAGTTTATATTAATTATAAGACGACAGCATCTTGCAGGATGAAAATTGAACTAAATTAATCCATACTTTTATTCTTGATAATTGTCATTTACTTGAAGTAAAAACAGGAGTCTGCAGACATAAAATCTACATTTATGACAACAGATTATGTTTGGCACACTTATCTGCGAACGAATTTTAAAGTGATTTTACCAGAATATCGAATGTGGATCATTTCCTGCTTCTCGGTCCGTTTCGAGATTTCTAAAGTATTCTTTGTAAGCACAATTTGGTTCATCTGGAGCTTTCGATGTCCCCAAATGAGCACAAAATAGGAACAGTAAGACGACAAATTTAAGCATTGCTGCAAACACTGAAAAAAATCATAGTTTTCAATCATAAACGGTGATAAACATTGCACAAGAATATTCAAGTGAAGACATATATACTCATAAATAGAAAGGCACTACTAAAAGTACTTTTAGTACTAGCAAGGCAATGCAACACTTTGCACTATATACAACTGATTACTAGACACTGACATAATGTCAAAAAGGGGAGGGGGGATTCTACAGAAAGAACGACAGCATCACCATCAGAATGACCTAGGGAAGATTCGAACCATCCATTTCTGGACCTGCAGACCAGCGCTCTACCGCTGAGCTACTGGGCCGACAATGAGCTGTCGTAATTTCTTTTAAGTACTGTAAGGGGCATATTTTACTTCACATCCCTCCCCTTCTAGTAAACGTCGATCCGAAGTTTCCCTGTGCTGTGTGCACTACTACTTATCTACATGGGACATGGACACCCGGGGTGGAGGAGCGCCGGGAGGGATCTTCTTCACTTTTGTATAAGGCAAGTGTCGCGAGGTTCTTTTTTCGTTCCGCTGGGGACTGATAAGTTCTTTCTCCTAGTCGGGACAAGAAGCGGCTCCACTGCAAAGCTACCACATTGATAATTCCTCCATATACTTTCATACCACCACTCTGCCCATGCCACTCAAGGGGGTATGATCCCAAACAACCCATACCTAACGCTACCTGACTCAGTTCCGTGACCAGAAGATTCCGAGGTTCGTCGTGGCAGCCTTGCCATGTCAAGAAAGTGTGGGGGATACTTACCGAAAGAAAGACAGCATCATCATCAGAATGACCCAGGGGGGTATTCGAACCACCCATCTCTGGACGTGCAGACCAGCGCTCTACCGTTGAGCTACTGGGCCGACAATGAGCTATCGTAATTCCTTTTAAGTACTGTTGGGTGCCTATTACTTCACACAAAACATTGTCAGCCAATCCAGTGAAGTTTGTATTGATATGTCAATGTTTAATAGTTTTTTCAGTCGTATTCGTGAGATAACAAAAGAAGTAAAAAGTCTCTTATTGATGCGCTTTGTTTGTTTGGTTTCGTTTGTTTTGTTTTGCAAACTTGTTGCAACTGAACACTATTCTTAAAAACTTTTTTAGCTCCCTACGCCAGGCGAAAAAACAATGAAAGCATGTTCATATCAGGCCAGACAACAGCAATCTTTATAGCGCCTCTATGGCGGCTATTGCTTAGTTAAGTTTCTGATGCATCTGAAGTTACAGTCTAAAGAATGCATCTGAAGAGTACAGTATCTTCAAGTTTCTTCCTTTTTATGAGAATGTGATCATTTTCTGTGCTCGATCTAAAAGTAAAATGTAATGTTATCAAAGCAAGCAACGAAACGAACGAAACTTCTTTCGAAATATTCATTTTTATATTTTAATTTTCTCACGATACGTCTTATTGGACATCAAAATTAAAATTATCAAGTAATTTAGAACAGAATAATGTCATTGTATGCATTATGCAAGTAGCTTTGACAATCTTGAAAAGATTGAACTTTGGATTATATGGATAGCATTTTGTAAAACTATTGTTCAACATACATAAAAGCTTCCAAATGATGAAATGGCAGGTTGAAAATGTTCTCATAATTGAACTATTGTTTCTGAACTCTGCAGACTCCAAACTGTAAATACAGTAAAGCGCTCTAGAACTAGATATTACGAGAACCTAACAAGTTTTTAATAATGTCAAAACTAAAAAGTTATTTACCGCCCGGTTTCAAAAAGATTATTAGTTATTTACCGCCCAGTCGGGATTCATTAGAAACTCTGATAAGGCTAGAAATACATTACAACTTTGCTATTTAGTTTGATAAAAAATTTAATTTGATAGCTTCGCGAAAGGGTGTCGAAATGTGTGGTTTGGATATCATTCTGTTTGCTTAAATCAGTCAAATATCAAGTCAATCACTAAGTCAAAATCATTAGCAACATGAAAAGTCGACTAATATGTAGGTATATTAAACTATGATCGATGAATAAAAAAATAAAAAAAATAAAAAAAAAAATTAATTTGATAGCTTCGCGAAAGGGTGTCGAAATGTGTGGTTTGGATATCATTATGTTTGCTTAAATCAGTCAAATATCAAGTCAATCACTAAGTCAAAATCATTAGAACATGAAAAGTCGACTAATATGTAGGTATATTAAACTATGATCGATGAATAACATGGCATCAACCAGTCTCACAACTTTTCGACAAAGAACTAAAGTTACGCTACATGTTCTAAATATTTTCCGGGAGAAAGGTTTCAGCTATGTATTTTATCTGCTATCTAAAACAATGTATATACCTATGGCTTTAAGTCTACGTTACGTTGCCAACTGTATGAGTTCAAAATAGGTAACGAACGCGTGTAAGCGAAATCGAAATAGCACTTTTTGTGCTATAGCGCTTTTTTTATGCGCTATATGCGCTATTTGCGCTATAGCGCTTTTTGGGGTGCTATATGCGCTATTTGCGCTATATGCGCTATCGAAGGTGCTATATGCGCTATTTGCGCTATAGCGCTATCGAAGGTGCTATATGCGCTATTTGCGCTATAGCGCTTTTTGGGGGTGCTATATGCGCTATTTACGCTATATGCGCTATCGAAGGTGCTATATGCGCTATTTGCGCTATAGCGCTTTTTGGGGGTGCTATATGCGCTATTTGCGCTATATGCGCTATCGAAGGTGCTATATGCGCTATTTGCGCTATAGCGCTTTTTGGGAGTGCTATATGCGCTATTTGCGCTATAAGCGCTATCGACGATGCTCTATGTGCTATTTTTTTGGATATGGATGAAACTTCTACAGAAAAATGGCCAGGGGAGATTTGCACCACCCATTGCTAGATTGCTAGCTTAACGCTCTACTGACTGAGCTACGCTGGCCTATTGGTGTTTGTGTTAATTTCCCTTTAAATAGTGATGCTGATCTTTGATAGCGCTTATAGCACCTGAGGGTGAAAGACCTTATTTGCACTATTCACTATTTAGGCGCTATTTTGTGCTATTGGCTAATTTATTGATAACTTTTGTATTTTTTAGTAAGTATACGGTCCCTCAATAAATTAAAATAATTTTATAATTATTTTTAAATTTTTGTTTGTGTTCTAGTCGACGATATAAAAAAATAGCGCATATAGCACAACGATAGCGCATCAAAGTGCTATAAGCGCTATTTTTCGTAGGCTTAAAAAATAGCGCTTATAGCATCTGAGGGTGCTATTTGCGCTATTTAGGCGCTTGGACGCTGCTTGGACTTGATTATTATTATCTTATTATGATTATTAACTCATTATTGCTTTAAACTATTTCTCGTTCTTTTCCTGCTTAACAAGTAAGTTATATATGTTTTTTGGTTATTTCCTTTAATGATCTGTTTTTAGTAGAATATTAATATGCTGGAGAATACTTTATTTACGAATCTTTTTATTTATTTATGAATCTTTTTACCCTTCTAGGGTTTCATTTTGCGTAACCAATAGGAGCGAAGAATGGAAAGTTATGTTGGGTAATTGCCTACAATTTTGACTAATAGGAGCGAGGGATGGAAAGCCCTACAAACCCAACCCGGGGGGGGGGTGGGGGGTGTGGGCGCCTACTGAATCTTTTTACCATTCTAGGGGTTCATTTTGCGTAACCAATAGGACGAAGAATGGAAAGTCATGTTGGGTAATTGCCAACAATTTTGACTAATAGGAGCGAGGAATGGAAAGCCCTACAAACCCAACAACCGGGGGGGAGGGGGGGGGGTGGGCGCTTACTCAATAAGTTAGCCAATAGCACAAAATAACGCCTAATTAGCGCAAATAGCACCCTCAGGTGCTATAAGCGCTATTTTTTAAGCCTATGAAAAAATAGCGCTTATAGCACTTTGATGCGTTATCGTTTTGCTATATGCGCTATTTTTTAATATCCTCTATCAAAACACAAACTAAAAGTTTAAAAGAATTTTAAAAAACTTCTTAATTTTAATTGAGACATCTTATACGTACTAAAAAGTACAAAAGTTTTTAATTAAATAGCCGATAGCACAAAATAGCGCCTAAATAGCGCAAATAGCACCCTCAGGTGCTATAAGCGCTATTTTTAAGCCTATGAACAACATAGCGCTTATAGCACTTTGATGCGCTATCGTTTTGCTATATGCGCTATTTTTAATATCCTCTATCAAAACACAAACTAAAAGTTTAAAAATAATTTTAAAATCATTCTAATTTATTGAGGGACCGTATACTTACTTAAAAATACAAAAGTTTTCAATAAATTAGCCAATAGTTAAAATAGCGCCTAAATAGCGCAAATAGCACCCTCAGATGCTATAAGCGCTATTTTTTAAGCCTACGAACAAATAGCGCTTATAGCACTTTAATGCGCTATCGTTGTGCTATATGCGCTATTTTTTTATATCGTCGACTAGAACACAAACAAAAGTTTTAAAATACTTTTTAAATTCTTTTTGTTTATTGAGGGATCGTATACGTGCTAAAAAGTACAAAACTTTTCAATAAGTTAGGCAATAGCACAAAACAGCGCCTAAATAGCGTAAATAGCACCCTCAGGTGCTATAAGCGCTATCCAAGATCAGCATCACTATTTAAAGGGAAATTAGCACAAACACCAATAGGCCAGCGTAGCTCAGTCGGTAGAGCGTTAAGCTAGCAATCTAGCAATGGGTGGTTCAAATCCCCCCTGGCCATTTTTCTGTAGAAGTTTCATCCATATCCAAAAAAATAGCACATATAGCACCGTCGATAGCGCTTATAGCGCAAATAGCGCATATAGCACTCCCAAAAAGCGCTATAGCGCAAATAGCATATTCGATAGCTCATATAGCGCAAATAGCGCATTGCGCATATAGCACCCCCAAAAAGCGCTATAGCGCAAATAGCGCATATAGCACCTTCGATGGCGCATATAGCGCAAATAGCGCACAGAGCACCCCGAAAAAGCGCTATAGCGCAAATAGCGCATATAGCACCTTCGATAGCGCATATAGCGCAAATAGCGCACAGAGCACCCCGAAAAAGCGCTATAGCGCAAATAGCGCATATAGCACCTTCGATAGCGCATATAGCGCAAATAGCGCATATAGCACCCCGAAAAAGCGCTATAGCGCAAATAGCGCATATAGCACCTTGGATAGCGCATATAACGCAAATAGCGCATATAGCGCAAATAGCGCATATAGCACCCCCAAAAAGCGCTATAGCGCAAATAGCGCATATAGCACCTTCGATAGCGCATATAGCGCAAATAGCGCATATAGTACCCCCAAAAAGCGCTATAGCGCAAATAGCGCATATACCTAGCACCTTCGATAGCGCATATAGCGCAAATAGCGCATATAGCACCCCCAAAAAGTGCTATAGCACAAATAGCGCATATAGCACTTTCGATAGCGCATATAGCGCAAATAGCGCATATAGCACCCCCAAAAAGCGCTATAGCGCAAATAGCGCATATAGCAAATTCCATAGCGCTTATAGCGCATATAGCGCATAAAAAAAGCGCTATAGCACAAAAAGTGCTATTTCGATTACACGCGTTCGTTACCGTATTAGGTATAGGTACACATGCACTCCTACTTTCTGTTTGTTTCAGCTGTATGTACTTTTATAATTACAGATATCATGGTGATTTGATTAACATTTTCTTAATTTTTTGTTATGATTTTGCCGCAATATCTTGAAACCACTACATTAAATTGTAGTCAAATATAGGTATTTAAAAAGCGTGAGCTAGAACTTAGAAGCTGTATAATTAGCTTGACAACCCTCATATAAATACTACATCCACTATCGTCCACTAATAAGTTTTTGCCACACACGAACACCAAGGTTACCATGACTATGCTGCTATCAACAGCGCAACTCAGCAGAACTAAAGTAGTCAAGTTAAGTACTAGTTAATACTTCTGAACCCGTTAGAACCAGTCTTACACTATGTGTTCCTCCTGTGTGCAAGCTGTGTTTAATTTGATTCTTTGTGTTTCCTTATTTTTCACTCTTCTTGCCCTCGCTTTGCCCGGTTGGACGGTTGCTGAACACGATAATGTGAATGTTAAGGACAGTAAAATCACATACGACAATGGTCTCTTCGTTATCAGTTGCGGCAAAGACAACCAAACAAAAACAAACTGCGATGTATTGGATGTGAGTTCTAGTTGTTTTATCGGTGATAATAAAAATAAGGTAGCATAAAAGCGCTGCATAAACGTTACACTTGAAACAGTTGCATAAAAATTAACAAAAGTTGCTAGATTTGCAAATTCAATGTTAAAATAAAATAAATGTATTATTATAATATTATGTAAGTGTATTATGTATGTTGTGTCTGTTGTTGCCAAATTAGTAGGTAAAATTAATAATAGAAAATGCTAAAATATACAAGTATGTATATGTACACGTTACATAATATACATTATTTGTTATTATATGTTTGTTATACGTTTGTTCATTATACGTTTGTTACCAGAACGTTATTCGAAAGCTCGTCTTTTAAGAATAAAACTTTGGTTTTTTTGAACCAAAGTTTGTCCTCTTTTGGCAACGAAGCTTTGTCCTTTCGCAAAAACCTTCTCCTTTTTGGACCAAGCTTCGTCTTTTAAGACAAACCTTCGTCTTTTTTTGATAACGAAGCTTTGTCATTGTTGAACAAGCGTTCGCCATTTTTGACCAAGCTTCGTCTTTTAGGACAAACCTTGGTCCTTTCGGACAAACCTTCGTCTTTTTCTGGTAACAAATGTTCGAATTGGAAACTTTTTTTTGCAATGTACTGTATGTATGTATGTATATATTAACTGATCCAAAATAACTCAGTTTTTTCAAATTCTTGTTGATGTCCTTGTAGGAAACTCCCCGGTACAAGAAGGCCACAGCAGCCCTGTTGATTTTGTCGATGCTGTTTGGCCTGGCCGCCCTGGTCTGGTCATGTTTCACGTGTTTCATGTGCTGTCTTTGCTGCCTGAAGGAATACATGAACTATCTGCTGCCGGTTCTCACTGCGCTTAGTGCCTTATTTGTGTTCATTGGTATGAAACTTAGTTGGTACACATGAAAGTACTACGAGTTTTAAAACATAGTTTTTACACAGTCATGGTGTCATTCAGTTTCTAGAAAAATGATCGACACTATACTGTATACCTAATGTATACTATAAGATTCTGCAGATATTTGGGTAGCGCAGATCTGTACCTTGGTTTGTGTGACCATATTTGTTGTCCTCTCTTTGTCCTCTTCAACTGCTAAAGGCATTCTCACTTTTAAGCGAAGCTACTGACTTAAAGAACCGCACATCTACTCGACACTATGTTAGTGTGTAGAATTTCACTCAATTCACAAGTCAGTGCCTGAACTAAGTTTGCACTACTACTACTGTACTCTAGACTCCAGAGTTTATATTATTTCAGGGGTGATGGTATTTGGTCTTGAGCATCACGATTTTGACAAAATAAAGGAGATGTCCAAAGAAGGGACCTTCCGCGAAAACTACGGGTATTGCTTGTTTCTGGCAATCCTAGCGGGTTTTGGATATGTGGCGACTGCAGTGTTGGGCTGCTGTGTGGTGAAAACGTCGTCTGTTTTGCCAGTGTAACCAATTTTGTTTATAATCACATACTTCTGACCAATAACTAAGCAGAACAAAATTGTCGGTGCCCAAATTAGCCAGCAAATACTCAGTAAAGATTTTGGTGATTTGTGACCAATCAAAGAATATAGCATAGGGCCTTTTCATAAATTAATGATAACTGAATTAACTTCATAACTTAACATGAGATAAAAAAATAAATCCGCAAAATTTTGCAAGCAAACGCAGACGACATGGTTAAGTCGTTCTACAAAGACTTTCATAAACTTTCTTTGAACTCATAATAAGTTACTGAACTTAATCTAATACAGTTAATATGAATTGATGAAAAGACCGCTAGTAACAAATTTGTTTAATAACAAAGGTTGGAAAAAATTCAGTTTGCATTTACGCAGGTATACCTATTTTATCAACCAGAAATTGAAACAGTTTTACTGCGTAGGTTATCAAAAGTGACCAACTTTTATTAACTAAATATATTCACGTCCATTTCGTCAATTTTGGTAATACCTAGTTCGCAAAATCCATACTTCTGCAACCTACTTCTGCTTAGTTGTTGGTTTTAAAGTTCGTGATTACATACAAAGAAGTGCCTTTCCGCAAATGCTTAATTGTACAGAATAAGCCATAAAATTAATTTCCGGCAACAATTAATTTATATTGGATATTAATAACGTCTGTACAACGCTACGGGTGAAAAGGTGATGCACTGATGCGTCTAATTCAGGGTTCGGTATTTTTCTATTCAGAAGACTTATAAAGTTATTATACAATGCCACAACGTTTTTTGAAACATGTCATCAGAAAGTACATAATATATATCAGTTAGTCTGAATGTAAATCTGTTCAATGGTTTTCGGTTTTGGCAAACTGAAATTTTTTCAAAACTTATGCAGATGTTTAAAATACAACAATCCTTATCGAACGCCATTTCATGCGTCATATGTACTTTAGCCATACATAATTCAAGTTTGATTTCCATGTTTTTCATACTGTCAATGTATGAAACAATCAATGTATGTATGTATTTGTGATGAACCTTAATTATTGTTTTAAGGTAAGTAAACTTAAAAATATAGTAAGCTCGCAGTTGGCTTCTTTTCGCAAAAATAAAAAACACCGTAACATTTAAGCTAGAATTTTAATAAAATTATGATGAGTTCTAGTGTCTATAAATTACAATATGCGAATTGTTTTCGTTAAGTGTTAAACAACAATAAACGCTTGGCTCCATTTTTTAGAACTTATTTCTGTAGTGGCAGTGTCTCCTTATTGCTAAAACATATCCTACCCTCATTCTTGTTATTTAATATTTCTGCTTAATGGCAAACGAACCTAAGCCAAATCTTTGCTTCTTCTCGAGACATCACTTACACATTAGACACTATATAAAATTTGCAAAAAATTCATG